>WEIT01040821.1:2697-22484 GCA_013389985.1 Dryoscopus gambensis
TGGAAGATTTTTATGACAACACAGTGCTATAAATGAACCAGCATTCTCCTGCCCCTGATGGGGAGCTTCTTTCTATTACTACTTTAGAAATAATATATTAAAAGTAGTTCAGTGAATTTTTTTCTTGAATCTATGCAGGGAAGGGTGAGAAGGAAGAAATCTCCAAATCACTATGTATTAGTTAATTTAATTTTATCAAAATAATTCCTCAGATAAAAACAGGACAGGTATTCAGTGCGTGTTTGGTCACAAGTAAGTTTTTGGGTAGGATACAATTCAGGAAAATGCACTTTATTCAGATGACAGGGAAAGTGTCTTGGTTCCTGCACAAACTTATATTTTAGGTCCATTCAGATAGTGCTAGAAATACTTTATTCTCTTTCTTTATTTTTTTTTTTGGTCATCTTTTCTAACATCAAGCCTACCTAGCTAAAAATAATTCAACAATAGCTTTATTTTTCTGGGTGAATTTTGGCATGTCAAATTACAGCCTTGTGCAGAACCAGGAGACACATTAAAAAAGTGGGGAGGACAGAGGCTAACTAGCTTGTGAGGTGTTTAAAATAATTATTTCATGTTTTGTAATGTTTTAATCCAGATCCATTACTATCTGTTGTGGAATCACATCTGTCTTCTTTAGTAACATGACATGAACCAGTTGGTAACTAAAATCAGACTTTCTTGAGTCAGGCTAATAGTATTCTTCCTTTCCTTGATGGAGGCAGTTATTGGACAGCGTTGGTGGGAAGAATACTGTAACCTGAAACTGAAAGACTTAGAACTTACCAATAAAAAATCCCAGAATATAATTTTAAAAATAAATTTACACATCATAGATATTATATATTTCTATCATAAATACGTAACATCTGCGTGACTCTAGAATTAAAAATACACAGTTACCCAAAGTTTTAGGATTTCTGATAGAGAGGAAACAATGTTAATTAATTCTTTCCTGAACAGGTCTGTGTTTGTGTTTTCAGGTTTGTGTTTTCGTTATTATTACAAGGGGGTTTATGTTAGCAGGGATTTGTACATGTGATTTGGTTAGCATGTTGAAGGTAAGAAAAGCAATATTGTGGAATGCAGTTCATTGGATCATCATGTTCTTACTCCCATGCCTTGCCTCCCCTGGCCTCCTGTTCATTGCCAGCTTTTCTCCCCTCCCTGGCCTACGCTGCCACCAGACCATAGAGTGGCTCAGAGCTGAAAACACTCTTCATCTTCTTACAGCTCCCAGCTTTGCAGTACGTGATCTCTTAAAGACTGTATTTACCGTAATATTTTATCTGGAGATGTTGTTTCCAGAAAAGTAGCTTATAGTGGGGTCACATATCTACCTAAAAGCCCTTTTATCAGGAGAAAAGCTTAAAAGTAATTAGCATTTTTTACCCTTGCAACAGGATTAAGTAATTGATTGCAAAATTGGAAGTGAAGTAACAAACAAAAAACATAAAGTCCAGAAACTAATCTTTCGTTCCTCAGCTAGGTTTTTCTACTTCATTCATTGGCTCTCCCGTGCTGTTTTTTATGAAAAGCCTTTGAGAAATTAACTTCTCCTTCAATTTTATCTTGTGCTTTTATCTCGTGCATTTCTGGTTACTATTCAGTGTAATAAAAAGATATTTCTGATGAGGTCTGTGACTCTCTAAAGTTGCTGATTGCAGTGCAGCCATGCTTAACACACTCCCAAATAGCAGCTGAATAGCAGGACATCTTTTCCTCAAAGAACTGTGGATAACTTGAGCATGATGGGAGCCTGTGGGTTCCTAGGATTGAGGTGTGCAGATTGTCCAGCTCTGGTTTCTTACCTTCTGCCTTAGCAAGTCAGTCTGCAGCTGACTTATGCCATATCAGGCACCCCTTAGAGAAACTCCTTCCTGCAGTCACATCTCAGTCTGATGCTGTTTTATGGAAGCCAAGCCAGACAACAACACAAGAGGTCTGTGTTCCCATGACATTAATTTTAGTTGCTGGTGTATAGAAGAAGCCACTATTTCTCATATCTCTGTCACCCAGCAGGGCTGGAGCCAAATGAGTAAGATATGCCTTAGACATGTCTTGGGAGTTAGATGCACCTTGGTTTCGATACTGCATGGGGGTGTTCTATTTAAGAACTGAACTCTAGTAGCTCTTTCAACAGAAAATGCACTGATATTACTGAGGTCTTCCTCAGAAGTATGCCCAGCACTGCTCCACAGGGGCCTGCCAGCAGGGGAAGAGTTAGAGGTGAACCATCACTATTGACTTTTCAGTACACCATATGCACCTGGAGCTACACACGCCCCTGTAAGGTAGGTATGTACCTCCCAGAACATTCCCTGACACACGTAACCTGCTTCGTTTCCTACTCAAGCTGGAGGACTGCAAGGTGAGAAGGACAGAAATGTGGGAGGAGAGCAGGGATTGCCCCAGCTCCCCACCAGCTGGTGACCCGTGAAAGAAATCCTGGGCTGCCCCAAGCTCCTAGTTCCTTGCTTTGTCTTCTTTTGTGGAATGGGAATATCACCCATTCCACTTCTCCAGCATCCACCAAAACATTTATTTGCCAAGTAAGGGACAAACACAGCATCTCAAATATATTCTGGAGGATTAGCATTTTCTGGCAGTGTCTAGACTGGTCACAAAATGTGGTCACCCCAAGACTCAGCTGAGCAGGATTCTCCTGGCTTTGAGAACTACCCAAGTGAATCTCAGCATTATTCCAACATTAAAATATTCTCATCTTTTGCAAGATGTGAACTGACCCTCAGAAATGAACACTGGCTTTCCTCAGGGAAACATAGACCTTTTGAAGGTTATCCAGCAGGACCAAGGCATTAAATCTAAGAGCAGAACAACACAGTTTTCATGTTAGGGAACAATCAATTTCTTTCACTCGTTCCAGTTCTCACAGGCTTTTTCACAGGCTTTTAAACAACAAATTAATATATTCTTGTAGCTTCTTGATATAAGGCTAAGTACTGTAACTTCACATTAATTTATGGTCAGACTTTCCCATCTGTGTCTGAAAGTGACATTTTCAAGTTACCTCTTTTATATTCACCATTAGTTATTTAGTTTTCTGAAAAGTGTCTTTTTAAAACCCAGGTCTTTTCAAATTATTTGATATGTTACTTAGAACTATGAGAAAACAAAACTGAGATTAATTCTAACATTCATGGACAAAAAGCTGCTAGCTAGCCATTAATAATCATACTCTTCTTAAAATAGTCTCACCATCAGTTTATTTAGCAGGACAACATCAAAGCCCAGAAGGGTTCTGCCTTTTCTTTTAGTTTTCTTTTTTTTTCATCAAAAATATCTCAGTAAGCAACATTAGTTGAAAAACAAATGTGCAGAGTCACTTTGTTCTCAGTTCCCTAGTGTTGTGTTCAAACAATGTAAAATCATTTCAGACTGGCATACAGGAAAGGTTTTCTGAGTCAGTAGATCAGAAACAATACCTTCAGAAAATAGAAAGTAGCTCTAGAAGGAAACATGCTACGTCTCTCTTTTTCTATATAGTAGTTTCTGAAAAAAACTGTGTATCAGCATATCAGAATTTTACCTGGACAGCATGAACCATTCAAAGTAATAGTTTATTAGTATCAAAGAAAAGATGAGTTATTCTCTGGCCACTATTTGCCATAAGCTGGTAATCACCATAAAATACTCTGCCAGTGACTGTCAGAATTAATTTGCAAGCCTTCTGCTTTTTCTGATGTTGTGTTGCAGAATGTACTGAGCTTTCCTTGCAAGATTTTTTTTTCTGTGAGATTTCTATATATTTTTTCTACTAGATTTGCTTCCACCAAATTGGTTTCCATTTTCTCCTGTAGCCAACATGCTAGAAAATCTATCAATATGTTACTGTTCTGACACCAAAGCGTAATTCTGGTGTAAACTACTGTTTGTTTCTTACAAGTTGCCCTCATTGCCAATCCACAAAAGAGATAAATTGCTATATCCTGCAAAATCTAGTAACTCATGCACTCAGTTTTGGAGCCTTAATTACCTCTGCAGCAGTAGGACACTAAAGTGACCAATCATACTCAGCATCCACTAGACTAGAAAAAAGGAAACAAAATGCTTTCTTCATGCATCAATTTCTCTTCATTCAACTATACATAAATATCCATGCATTCAGAATAATCAGATGCTATTATGATAACAGTACTCTTTGCTGGATGATTTGTCCAGCACAACCTTTGTCATTAGAGAATTTCTTTTCAATTCTGTAAGCATCCACCAAAGCACAGAAGTCTTCTGAGCAGAACTTAAATCAGAAAATCCCAATGAATCCCACAATAAGTATGTATAAATATACAGAAAAAGGAAAGTTTAGAAAGAAAAGATAAGATACTCTTGTAACTGTTGACTTTCAGCAAGATAAAACCCAGTATCAGTAATCAAAAGCTTAGCATTCAGTATTAATTATTAAGATTTTTCTGTGAACAACAATCTTCTAGATGATATATCATACATGTCTGCATGGAATCAACATATTTTTAATGTCTTTTCAATTAAATTATTAATGCAAATATGCCATCACATTACTATCATACATTAACACATCAAACACCTTCATACAATTTGAATGGAGGTTACGTTTCCTACTTACCTAACTGGGTCTCCTGAATTGTTAGCTTACTCTCCAAGGGGTGTAAAAGCTTTGGTGGTTTATCTGTTAGTGGTGCTAGAAAAGAAAGAAATTCACATATATAGTTTTCTGATTATTATTGGGTAGACTAACACTTGGTTTTATACCTATTGTTTCAGGAAGGCTTTGGTTTTTCTTTTGTTTCAATAATGTTCATGCCTTCAGTAGCTGTAAATGTTTTTGCTTAGACAGTAAATATAACACCAAAATTAAAGGCCCTTGTATTAAAAAAGTAATCTCTTTAAACTCCCACAAAAGAACCCCAGGCAACAAAATAAAAATGACAACAAAATCCCCAAAACTAAGCAAGGAAAAAAGAAAAAAAACAGAAAACCAAACCCACAGCAAACATACACTGACATTGCAATTTTCTGTTTTGGTAAATATTATCCAGGATTTCATAGTTTTCTGTGATATTTAGTTACTTTTCTATAAGATATAGTCATTAGCAGATAAATAACATAAACTAAGTTACTGTAAAACAAGTTTGAATATTTGATGAAAATTTTATTTGAAAAGATATTACCAACACTGAAGCTTTGTAACGTGGAGTACTAGAAAAAGGCTAAGTTTTCAATGTCTAAGGAATGGATGCAATGAAATAATGTCAAGATTCCTAATAAGGTAGCTTCCCTCTTCCCCTTTGGTCTACCCCTGAAATAATATACAATATAATGTATACAAATATACAATAGTGGAATAGAAGGAGTTTTGTAGTGGTCAAAAACCTTCTGAAGGTTGTTGAAGTGTATTCAAACCATGCATGTATATAAACAATGCTGTTCTACCAAATATAACATCTGTCTACTTAATTCATAGAAGTGACATTTATTATTACTACTTTTGTTGTTAGCAAGTGTACTCTTTACTATATCTGACAGATAAGTCATGCCATACGAAAATAAAGAATGATTTTTTTTTCCTTTAATACTGATAGTAAATATTCATGGAAAATTTCCATCTTTTCTAGTCACCTGCAACATTTTGATATTCTGCTTTTCAACATCAATTCATACTTCAGTTTTTAACATGGGCTGCCATAGATTTAAAATACACTTGACATTTTGATATAGCTCTAGAATATTTGTTCCCTTCAACTTGTCAAAATAAATGCTCCTTTTCTTACTGACATACACACATACCCATATGTGTATGGGCTTAATCTACTAAACACACTCATTTCCTGTCAGTGGAATAGCAGGAGAAGCTTAGTTGCATTCTCTTCACTATGTTTCCTCTGGTCTTTTAGTAAATTATCAATGTTCTTTAAAAGGTACAGCACTTAATTTCAACTTTGCAATAATTACAGAATGGAACCATTATCAACTCTTGTTTCTGCTTTACAGAGATTATATGATAAAAGCATAAACCCACTCAGTTGGTATCAGGGGTGCTAACCCATCAGACCTGGCAATGAATCAAAATTCAGGAATCAGAAAAGCCATGTACTTGGTCCACAGACCTTCTCTCAGTTCATTCTTCTTACAGCTTCTAGTATCTATGGGAAATCATTCTTCACTACAGACTTTGGAGAGAGCTGCAGTCATGAAAGACTTTTTGGCATCATCTTGGGCTTGTTATTTTTCTTTACACCCATGTTAATTCTTCTTACCTCTTTTTGTCTGTCTTTTTTTTTTTTCCTTAAAGGCTAAAATGGGTGGAAGGGAAAAGGATTCAAAATATATTTTCTTCTTAAACTGTAAAATTATTCATTCCCATTTCTTAACTTCTCTGTAAAGGCTCATAATTCATCAGTACATTGCCATTTTTTTAAACATCCACTATGAATTTAAATTTAATTTTGCAGTTCTGTCATTCTCAACTCCATTACTATTCATCAGATAATTTCTTCTGAGTCATTGTTGTTCTAAATCTGTTTTGAAACTGTGAGCAAAGTTCCTTCCTTGTAAGTAAAGATATAGTAACTTGTGGAGTTAATCTGAATACAACAAATAAGCAGACTAGAAACCAGCATTTTTCATCAGTTTAAGCAAAGATCAGGATTACTTTTATGGTCCTGGATTTCAGGTCTCTAAGAGGCTTTCTACTTTTAAATGAATAGGCCCAGGATGTGTGAAGATAAATCATCCTTCAACAGACGCATGAAGTTGTTGTAAAATTTATGCCCAGTTTAGTTTTCCCAAAACTTACGAGATCTAATACACAATTTAACAAATAAAATGCTACTGAAGATAATCAATTAGACACATAACTGATTGTCGGGATCACAAGAGTGTGTAGGCTGGAAGGATCCTTTGGAAGCCAAGTGATCCAGCCTCCTGTTGGAAGCACGTCCAATAGAGCAGGTTGTCAGGACCTCATCCAGTCCAGTTTTGAACATCTCTGTGGATGCAGATTTCACCACTTTGGGTGCTCCAGCTGCCAACCACGCAGTGGCCCTGCACTGGACTCGGTCCAGTGCATCTGTCGTTTTGAAGAGGAAAGAGTTCAAAATTTTTCAGTGTCCCAAGTGTGGCCTCACAGACACTGCAGGGCTGGGAACGATCGCCCTCCCAGACATGCTGGCTAAATTCTTGCCAAGAGCTGTGCAGTTGGACTTTGCCAACTCATGCTCAACTTATTGTTCACCTGGGCTGACAGGACCATTCCTGCAAATCTTTTTCCTACTCAGTCAGTACTCAGAGGTTCTGCTCTACTGCACAAGATTATTCCACTTCTAGACCAAGACACTGCCTTTGCCTTTGTTGGACTCCATGATTTTCTCCAGCTTTTCAAGGCTTCCTGAAGGAGCATCTCTGTTCTCTACTTTGTCACCCATTCCTCCAGTTTTGCTGAGAGTGCACTTTGTCCCATCCTCCAGGAGTACAAAACCCCCCTAATCAATAGTCAAACAAAGATAAAATAGAAGTTAATTATGTCACATTCTTATTTTAAAGGGATAGTTACCAATCTTTGTAGCCAGTAAGAGTTAATACTTAGTAAGATGGTGCAACCCTAAATACTCTAAATTGGGGAAAGTACCCCAGCACTGCATTCGTTTTGCTGTCTACCAACCTCACACTGTTTTGGCTATGTCTATACTATAAGCAATCACATTTCCCAGGGCCAACTCCTTCACCTGTCCAGAAAAGTAAATGTATCCTTGGGTACTCTGCATTCCAGGCTTTTAGACTGCAGGGAAATACTGTGAATATGAGTAATATAGGCAAGGAAAATATGATGTGCTTAAAATATCAGATTTTCCTAGCTGATCTGAAACTTTTTCTCAACTTTTTTGATCCATTTCTTAGCCTGAAAATGTAAGTATGTTCTGTAATATTAATCCCTGTAGACTGATACAGAGGTGGGAATTTCTCAAGCTGCCTCTCCACCTCTCAAGTGTAAACTTGTCCCAGATAGGAACATTAATGGACAACACAGAGTTACCGCAATCTTCATTTAGTTTAGAAACTCTGAAGTAGACCTATGTGTCTCATATCCTTAAAACCATGGGGAATGTCTTCTTAACTAGATCATGTGAGAGGCTATTCAAAATCAATGTAATTTTCAGATGGATATATTGAGCCACAGTTACCTACTAAATTAAACAGCAAAACCGTAATTTAATTCTTTCTTGCTAAACTTTTACTAAATAGCAAGAACCTAACAAAATTTATAAAACTCGCAACTACATCTGGTCTCTTAAACAACCTAAATACCTTTTAGTCTTTTTTTTATAAATAGATGCAAGAAGGCAATAATTTTCGTGTCCTACAAAAATATCCATGATTTCAAAGCACTTCCTGTTCTGTACTGTATGCAAAGAACAAAAATTCTTTTGAATATGTTTAAAAATATAAAGAGAAGTTCCTCTTCCCACTAGGTAGTACTTATCAACGTGGCTGTCATACGGGAGGAACAGAGTGCTTGGATTCCTATTCTTGCATGAGGGAATTCTCAAGTCTCTTGGCAAGAATCTTAGTTCCTGGATATTATTATCTACTGATGCGTGGATTTACTTCTCCCTTCCTCCCTCTTGGTTTTTTTCTTTCTCTTCGCTTCTCACTTTTTTTCTTCTTTGGTCTTATTTTCCACACCTTATCCCCCCTTCTTAAGAGTCAAGAACGTTATCCCAGACACAGTTTACCAAAATTGGTATATTCCTCTCCAAAAAAAATGGGGTTTGATTGGTCAGTGTCTTTTAAAGGAAAGCTGTTTGATCATAAATCAAGTTTACAGCTCATCTTATGTTTGACTTCTGAACCATCATTGATGAATGGTTTGAAAACAAATATGTGTCAGACTTGAAGTAACCTAAAGTTAAAAAAATAAAAAGGTGAAGTAACCAATTCTGAAGATTTATTAAAAACTAATATACAGCTTCAGAGATACCAGTCAGCTGCAGACATATTGATCCTGCTCAGGGAAAAAGTGACTAAATTCACATTCCATGTCTATCAGATTGGATGTACATTTAGAATATATTGAACAATTTGTCTTGCGATAATGAAAGTGAAAGCCACCACAATCAGTCACCCAGTTGGAAACCAGCCAGAAGATAATATTTTTACATCAGCCACTGACTTCCATACTCCTCTTCCTACGCTGCTGCTTTAGCTTTAGATGAACGTGGTCACATGATACGTACATACACTCGCTCTGTGCAAAACACTGTTATTTGGAGACAGCAGCCAACTGTTAGATTTTAACACATGTAATGAAGATATCTTAATTCAACCTGTACATCAAAATAGCACTAATCTGGATATCAAAATGGAGCTGCCTCAAAATGCATAAGCTTTATAACAGAAAAATTGTAATTTGAAAGATCTAGGTTTACATCTGTTTTACAAAGTGCTCTCAGATTCTCCCTTGAAAATAACTACAAAAGGTTTTAATTTTGTAGAGGAAGACAGGGTTGTGTGGAATTGCCTGCAAATCAGAAAGCCAGTTTATTGTCTGGACATTCCATTCCAGGGCAAAAATTCATACGAATAGTTGCCTTACTTGTCCAGTCTGAGTCATATATATTTTATATTTGTATTATATTTAGAGCATTTCTGCTTCAACTGTTTTATTGAACTAAAAATTACTTTTTGAGGATGAAAATCCTTCTGATCTTTCTGAGATTTGAGATAACACAATGAGATTAAACCTCTTATGTTTATGAACTTAGGCTATTTTTAGAAAAGTGGCTGACATGTCCCTGGAAGATATTGTAACTGTAGCACAGGATTAAATAGGGGGAAGAATTCATTGCTATGCAAAGGAAAATATTCCTACACTTTGAAATCAAAGGACATCAGAGACATGGAGTTCTTTTCATGAAGTCTGCACTGTTTCTTTAAATTCAACTCACAGTTCAAAAAGACTTGCCATCTCTTGGTTTGTGTTTAGAAACTTAAGAGAATTCCTCATTCCCATGTACTTTCTTGCCAATTTTCTGAGCTTGTGTGTCTTTTTCTCCTATATTTGTCACGCCAATTCTGTCATAGGTAGATAATTGTGAAGACAAGGTACTTCTGTCAGAGGGGGGATAACTCAGGGGGTTATAGAGGAAGTCTGAACAGGTTGCCCAAGGAAGCTGTGGCTGCCCCCTCCCTGGAAGTGTTCAAGGTCAGGCTGGATGCGGCTCTGAGCAACCTGTTCTAGTGTAAGGTTTCTGTCCATGGCCGAAGGATTGAAACTAGATAACGTCTGAAGTCCCTTCCAACCCACACCATTCTGTGATTCTGTGGCAGTGCCCAGCACTGCTGCCTGCTCCACATGCTCTCAGAGTTGTCCTGGGCCTGGCTGTGAAGTGCGTGGGGTGCAATCACCCTTCCAACTACCTCATCTGAACATTTATTCAAGCATTGTCAAGCATGATTGTCTTATGCCAACATCAGTGGAGAAGGTTTGAAACTAGAGTAAAACGATGGGTTTGGGTTTTAGATTGCTGTGTTAAGGTGTCTGCTTCATGAGAGGGCTCTGAAAATAAAGCACTGTCATTGGAAAGCCATCAGTTATGAAAAGTTGACATTGATTGCCATATTCAGGAATCATAAGCAACTATAAGAATAGGAAGAAAAACTATAGCATTCCAGTTGATAATTGCAGTGACTCGAAATTCTCTGATGTATACTTTTATGTTTGGTTTCTTTGTTTTAATATAAATGTCTGTAAAAGAAAAGGCAGTAGCAGTAGTTCTACAGTAGATTGTAAAAAAATTAATTATGTGCAGCCTGAAGCTGCAGTCTTGAAGCATTAATCTACACAGTCACTGTCCAGGTGAATATTGATACTGAGAACTCTGAGATTCCTGAGAGCAAATGTGAGCAGAGCAAAAAAATATGCAATGCAAGGATGCTTGTTCTTTCCTTTATTTCTCCTTACATAGGTATAGCCCTATGTATTCAGATATATCAGTAGAGAAACCAATGCCTTTTAAAAACTAAATATATGGCAAGGTCTTATAAGAAGGGAATTCTTTATACCTGCTTGAGACTTTTAAAAACCTTAAATCTCAGTTCTCAGTTACATTCAGATTAGTTTTCATCCACAAGGGCATCATTTAAAGTCACATATGCCATGAATTGCACAGCAGCCCTGTAAGAATATTCTGCTTCACTGTGTGAATGCTGAATCGAACAGTTCAAACTGAGGGCAGATACATGGAAGGATACTGTGTGAAGCCATAGGCATATGACACTAAATGAGCTGTCTAATTTGACTTAGTTTCCACTATGACTGACTGAAGATCAGCTTTTATCTTCTGAAATATTCCCATAAATCTTGCATTGCAAGATAAAAATGTCTCTCCTTTCAGTTTATGTCTTTCTCATTCTCTTCTCCTTACCACATATTAGAAAAACAAAAAAACCAACAAAACAACAATTTCCCACCCCTATTGCTTTGGGCATATAAATGAAAATGGTTTTTATTTCTCATACCTAATCATTTCTGCTGATGTTTTTCCCAAACTGGCTATAATATTTAATTTTTTCAATAAGAATTTTTTTCAAAAAAACCCCCTTATAGTGCTTTGAAGAGAATATTAGCCCTTCCTAAAAGAAAGTGCAGAAACAGCTGAACCTGTTATAAATAAAGACGTTGCAAAAGTTTTCATGATGCATATTGAGAAGAAGCATTGCTAAAAGGAAATCTAGAAGATGGGAATAATATTTCCAAGAAGCCTTTTAAAATGTTTTAAGCCTGTGAGTCCCCTGAGATTAACGACACACTGAATACTAGATAAGAGAAAATGCAGCCAGATGTTGGGGTTTTCATTATCTGCTCATCTCTAATTGAATCTGATGTGACACTTGTGCTATCCCTATGACTTCAGAGGAGATGTTAGTTTTCTTGAACACGCAGTGGCATTTCCCAGAGATCATCTCCATGGAAAAAGTACAGATAATCAAAATGCTGCCATGGCAGGTGTTAATGCAGTCTTGAAATACAAAAGAACCAAAGAGAATATGTCGTTAAACTATTGAGTGAAGTATCAGCCTAACATCTTGATATGCTCTTGGTCTCTTTCTGTGTGGCAGATTAAGGATTTATATATTGATTTTATAAAGAAAAATGGACGGAATAAAGCAAAGCTTTGATTCTAAAAGATTTTTTTAATTATAGTGACAGGATTTCCCCTCTCCCACAAAAAACCCAAACAAACAAAAAAGAGACTCATTAAAAAAAAATCCAATCAAAATATTAAAGTATCTAAAATATCCAAAATAATTTTTCTCTCTTGCATAAAGTTTCTCTGCACTATACTGCTGTTTTTGTACAAAGCTGATCCCTAAAGCAAGATAATGGAAATGAGATTTCCTATGTGGATCTATGAAAGGGATGTCATGCTAAAGCCTGGTCTATCTGTATGGTCTGTTAAATTTTTCCCTGCACTTGGATCTTAGACATATCAGATCATATGGGGAAAAAAGGAATAGTTGCTGCTGTTGTTGCTATAAAAAGGCAGGTGCATATTATTAGTGCATTTAATGAAAGTAAATGTTAGCAAAATAATTAAACAATGTATCAAGGAGCATTTCCACCAGCAGATCCTCTGATGTTTGACCTTAATGGTGCACCTCACCAGCATGTCATTCAGCAGCAATGCAGTTAGAACCTCTCAGGGAATTTGCTCCTGTACCTACATGTTAGGTCATGCCTTTGTTTAGAGGAGTCTTCAAGGAAGTGGTGCTTTATAACTCTTGCAGAAGGCTTGTGAAACAAATGGAAACACATCTAGTAGTCTTAACAACCAGACTACCTGAAAAGATGTCATATTCATGAAGAAAACAGAGTTATATAAATAAAAATGATTTAGGCAAACTTATAAGAAAAGACAGACTAATACATTATCATCAAGCAAGCATTTTGCAACACACTATTAAAATTTCTCTGCATACCATCATAGATTCCCTTCTCGTATTACCCTAATCTGTTCTCCTTTCTTTTATCTCTCTTAAAACACAGGAAATATGAGGATGGAAGTATCATAAGGTTATATCCTCTGTGACTAGACAAAATATATATTTTCTTAACAATTAGTCAATGATTATTTCCAGATGACCCCAAGAATATCTCATTTATACAGTCCAAATATTCAGTGATACCTACATTTTCTTGTTCTTCACACTTGTCATTGAATTTAATTTACTATCGTTTCCTGTCATCAATCTTTTCATAATCATTAAATTTTCCCCCCAAAATTTAGCAACAGTTTCCATTTTTTTTTTGCCTATTATTTGCATACCCTGTCTCAGATTTATATTTCAAACACAAGGAAATGGAGTACATTTTAGAACCATTTGAACCACTGAGGTTGGAAAAGACCTTTAAGATCATTGAGTCCAACTGTTAACCCAGCACTGTCCAATCCATTAAACCATGTCCCCAAGTGCCACGTCTACAGGTCTTTTAAGTACCATTCCAGTGCCTGTTTTGTGGGCACATTCCAGCCCCTTAAAGTCTTTCTTGTACTGAGGGGCCTAATCATGGACACAGGATTTGAGGTGTTGCCTCACCAGTGCCGAGCACAGGGGGACAATCCCTGCCCTGCTCCTGCTGCCCCACTATTGCTGATCCAAGCCAGGTGCCATTGGCCTTCTGGGCCACCTGCGCACACCTGGCTCCTGTTCAGCTGTCTATTGACCAGCATCTCCAGGTACTTTTCCACCAGGAAGATTTTTCAGCCACAATTTAAAGTACCTCATTGAAAGTAGCATCAGTAGAACAATGATTTTAGGAAATGAATAGTAATATTAGGAAACTTGTTCCTGCCTTGCTTTTATTATTCTTTCCTTTTTTTGGAGTTAGGGCAGATAGTTCTTGGATGTACACTAGCTCATGACCTTTGAAGACAAATTCTAGATACTCTATTTTTTTAATAATTAAATCTTTCTGCTGATAATGCTGACATTTCAAAGTAAGATTTCTCAGCCTCTGAGGGGGCCTTGTAAAGAGAATAGGACCTTATGCTCCCTGACCACTTCGTCTTCCAGTGAGCTGACATTTAAAGGCCTTGCAATTAAAAATTTTACGTATTTCATAGAGTTTTCTCTTTCAAGATTTGTATTCAACCTTGTAATTCTATCGCTCTGTTTAAAAATCATCTGGTTTAAATAGTGACCTACTCTCATTCTCTGTTTGGGTTCTGTTTTAGACCTATAAGATCAGAACAATTACTTTGTTCTCCAAGTAATTGCAGTGATTTAGTCTTCTGAATCTGTCTTTGCTCTGCTAGGAATTTGGAGATATGACCATTTCTTGTGACCCAAAAATTGGGAAAAATCCACTTTCATGAACTTTCATGAGAAGACTTTTTTTTTTGTACTTCTCATTGAGTGCACTGGTTTTTTCTGTCCTCTCAGGCAGCTTTTTTTTTGATCTGCTCCATTGAGACAGGGGTTTTACTTTTAAGCTGAGAGATTTTGGACTGTAAGAAAGCAAATATCACTCCTAATCTTCAAGAAGGGCTAGAAGGAGAATCTTGGCAGCATAGGCTGGCCAGCCTTTCCTTGATCCCTAGGAAGCTGATGGAACAAATAGTTCTGTAAACCATTACCAAGATTATTAAGGACAAGATTGATGATTGAGAATAGTCAGCGTGGATTTACAAAGGTAAAATTGTGGTTAACCCACCTGATAGCCCTCAGTGAGGAGATGACTGGCTCAGTTGACCTGCAGGCCGCAGTTGTTGCTCTTTATCTTGACTTAAGAAAGGCTTTTGCCTCACTGACAAACTGATAAAGTATAGACTTTGTATGTGGATAGGGAGATCTGTTGAATACTGAGTGAACTCCTGGACTAAGAGGGCTGCAACCAGCAGCACAAAGCTTTTGGGGCAGCCTGTACCCCAAAGATTAATGCTGGTTCAGCACTTCTTTAGTGATCTGGATAACAGAACACAAAAATGGGAAGAGAGGTTGATGACTGACGAGGATGCTGCCACTCATGGGGACCTTGACATGCTGGAGGAATAGCCTGACTCTGACAGGAAGCTCATGAAGATCAACAAGGTGAATCGCCAAGTCCTGTCCCAGGAGAGCAATAATCCCAAACTTCAATACAGGCCTGGAGCCGAGCAGCTGAAAATCAGATTAGCATGGAAGGACCTTGAATTCATAGACCACAAGTTAACCACAAACCAGCAATGTGCTCTTGCAGCAGAGACCACCAGCACCCTGGGCTGCATCAAGCAGAGCACGGCCAGCAGGTTGAAGGTGATCCTTCCTCTTTGCTCAGGTGCCATGAGACACACCTGGAGTGCTGGGCCCAGCTCTGGACTCTCCAACAAAAGAGAGATATAGACGTACTGGGATAAGGGCAGTGAAGGGCCACAGTGATGAATAAGGACTGGAGCATTTCAGACAAGGAGAGACCAAGAGAGGTGAGACTGCTCAGCCTGGAGAAGACATCCCTCAAAGGGATCTTGTCCATGTGTAAAAAAACATAATGGGGGAAGTCAAGACAACAGAAACATACTCTTCTCAGGGTAGGGACCGGATAAGAGGCAATGGTACAGGAAAAACACACAGGAAATTCCACTTAAACATAAGAAATATACAATTCATGACACAGGTGGTCACCCACAGGAACAGGCTGACCAGAGATACGGTATTGTCTCCATCCCTGGAGGTATTCAAACCCAACTGGACATGACCCTCAGAAAACTGCCCTCACTGATCCTGTTCTGAGCAGGGGATTGAACCAAAATATTTCTAGCAGGTCTCCGCTTGTTATTTAACTTTTAGCAAATATTTGCACTGTACAATCAGGTTTAGAAAGCCTGGGGAATTCCCCAGGTATCCTGAGTACTTAGTGTCTGTGCAGCGTGTGGGATGGAGGACATGCCATGCAAATTGCACTGTACAGCTCCAAAGTTTATCATAGATGTTGTGCCTGATTCTTTACTGCGTGTACAGACCCTCCCATTGGAACAGCAGACACCCTGGCACAGAGCACTTCAGGTTTGCATTATCTCTATACAAATCTTGTCTGAAGTCTCAGCTGTGCAGTTTTAGTTTCCATACCATTTCTGGTTTGTAATATGGTAGGAAATCAAGGTCTACCATACGACATGGAAACCCAAAATAAGTTACACAGTCCATGTAAGGGGAGGAAGGAGAACATGCCTGGGAACAATAATATCTGACACATATTGTCCACTTAACATGCTAAGCTTTAAATAAAGCTCTCTCTACAAACCCAGTATGGCAGATGTTATATTAGCACATATCATACATTACTTGGCAACAGAGAGTAGACATCATAAACATTTGGTATGCAGAAATGTTACCAGAGCTGGTGATTACACAACCATATTTAATGCTTCAGGCATAAAAATATCCACCTAGTTGTGTATATACTAATTTTCTGTAAAGCAAACTCCAAACTCTTTCAATGAAGGGCCTGGTTAAATATATTAGAATTTTCTAATCTATTTCAGAGTTCGTCTACAAGACACTATTCAGTGTCATACAGAGGATCCCCATTAGAAAGGACATAGAAGGACACTGTGTGGGCTAAAATATTCTATTTCAGAAGTTCAGTAATGCGTGTTGGTGAGTGAGGGAAGGGTGCATGGTAACAAACACATGCTGTTTCTCATGTTTCAGCTTCATGCCACTGCACAGTACTTACTATAGCATATCACCAGGGATTCAGAAGCCTTCATCCAGTTTCCAAAAATGGTGTAGATACCTAGGAGCCCAAGTGTCATGCCAGTTCTCAGAAACTTGTTATGATCCCCTTTGTTTAATTCCCATGCTTTTGTAAATCTCACTTAGTGCCATAATCCTTGTGTAAATCTAGGAGCAGGAATTTAAATCCCCATAAAATAAGTGACTTTCCTGTAAAGTTTTTTTGGAAAATGCAATTTTCTCGCAAGTTAAACTCTTTCCCAATGGATAAGAAATCTGGAATGGAGAGTCTGTGTAAAAAGTAGCAGGATAACCCATTTTGCATCAAATACTCTTGGTTTCCATTTATATAGCTGACTTTTCTCTGCATGTTCAAAGTACATTACCTGCCTTGCTAGGGAAATGAGAAAATTAGCTGTCACCTCAAATACAAGATAACAAAAAAACCCCAAACATGTATGGAACCTAAAAGTGTAGATCTGTAACATTTTCATATGAAATGAAGTTGTTTTTACAAGGAACTAGAGAAAGAAAAAGATCAAATCAGAAGTGTATCAGTTTTTATAGATGACAAAAATTACAGAGAGAACAGGAAAATTTTGTTTTCATGAGAAAATACTCAGTCTTATATTGATTGGGGGATTGTTCCTCAGAAATATTTCATCCTTCTATTCCATTTTGATAGCAAGGAACAAATTTTCTTTCCACAAACAGCTGTGTGCAGTAGCTATTATGTTACATGGCTCTGGGCCTTTTAAGGAGAGAAAGAAGGCAATTAAAAGTTATTACCCGGCAGTAACAGCCATATCTTTGCTATGTAGTGCACTGGCTGGGAACAGTCTGTCCAAAAATCTGACATCTCAGTTTAACACTTTTAAATTCTTAGTAATAAAAACAGGACTTATGTTACTATTAATAGTTAGGCAGTAAAGATTAGTACACAATGCCTCCACAGACAGGACAGCCAGCTATGGTATCAGAGGAAGAAAAAAAGATCTTCTGAGTCAAATGAACAACAGATGATACCTTCTGCTCCTACATTACATTCATGGAATCATGTTAGGTTGGAAGGCATCTCTTAGATCATCCAGTTCCAACACCCTCTCAACACAGGCAGGGTCACCTCCAGTAGACCAAATTTCTCAGAGCTCCATCCAACTTGACCTAGAACACTTCCAGAAATGGAGCATCCACAACTTCTCTGGGAAACCTGTTCCAGTTTCTCACCACCCTCACAGTAAACAATTTCTTCCTTATATCTGATATAAATTTCCCCTCTTTCAGTTGAAAGCCATTCTTTCTTGTTCTGTCATTATGAGCTCTTGTAAAAAGTCCCTCTCCGGCTTTTTTCTAGGCCCCCTTTAGGTAATGGAAGGCTGCTATAAGGTCTCCTTGGAGCCTTCTCTTCTCCAGACTGAACAATCCCAGCCTCGTCTCAGCCTTTCGTCATAGGAAAGGTGCTCCATCTTGGTGGCCTACTCTGGCCTCGCTCCAACAGGTCAGTGACCTTCCTGTGCTGAGGACCCCAGACCTGGATGCAGAACTCCAGGTAAGGTTTCAAGAGAGTGGAGAAGAAGGGGAGGATCACCTCCCTTGACCTGCTGTTCATGCCTCTTTTGAGGCAGCCCAGGACATAGCTGACTTTCTGGGCTGCAAGGGCACATTGCTGGGTCATGTTGAGCTTCTCAACCAACACCCTCAAATCCTTCTCCCAGGCCTACTCTCAATCCATTCTCTGCCCCTCCTGTATTTGTGCTTGAGATTGCCCTGACCCAGGAGAAAGACTTTGCACTTGACCTTGTTGAACTTCATGAGTTTCTCATGGGCCCACCTCTCAAGCTTGTCAAGGTTCCTCCAGCATTCTGACCACACAACACACCTTGGTGTCATCAGCAAACTTCCCGAGGGCGCACTCAATCCCACTGTCCATGTAGCCAGGCACTGAGTTGAGACTGACCAGTGGGTAGTTCCCTGTGTCTTCCTTTTTTACCTTTTTAAAAATGGGGGTTATGTTTCCCTTTTTCCTATCAATGGGAACTTCACTGAACTGCCATGACTTCTCAAATATGATTGATAGTGGCTTAACCACTTCATCTCTCAGTTCATCTCAGGAGATGCAAAAGGATGCATCTCCTAATCAGGTCCCATGGACTTGTGCACCTTGAGCTTCTTTAGGTGTTCTCTGACCTGATCTTCTTCTGCGGCAGGCAGTTCTTCATGCTCCCAGCCCCTGCCTCTGTCTTCTCTGACTTGTGCAGTGTGGCTGGACAACTTGCCAGTGAAGATTGAGTCAAAAGAGATGTTGAGTATATGAGCTGTTTCCATACCCCAGGTAACCAGGTATTCTATTTCCTTCCAGAGAGAGCCCACATTCCAAGAAAATGTAAAATAAACCCAGGAGAAAACAGTACAGCAAACAAAACTGAAAAGATAAACCTCCTCACTTTCTCTTATACTTCAAATAGAAACAGTTATTCACTTAGGTAGTCGGTTTATGGATGCTTTGTATTCATAATAATTATAGCAGTATCTTCCACAAGGTTTAAGGGATGAGAAACAAGAGTTTTAAAGGTCTATATTTTAATTACTAAAATATGCAGATAGATTATCATGATTAGATGGATTTTCAAAGTCTCTGGATATCACATTCCCATTGTCCCCCACAGATATGTGGCATTTAGGAAAACTAGGCAGACTTGTATTATGTACAAAGAGTCAAAATACTTGTCAAAGCCATAATGACAGTTCTAACATTTTCTTTCTGACTGAGTTACATTTCTGTTATATATATTACAGTATTTGTAGTACATACATGTAACTTCCTCCAGAGAGGATCCAGAAATTATTTCCTCCGTCAGAGGTTTAATTTACCTGTATCACTTAGAGGCACACAGGGAAGACGTCTCTGGTATTGTATCATACACCATACAGGTAAGATGGCATAGTTTTTACTGTTGCAAATGGGTTTCACTAGGACTTCAAAAGCTAGTTTCCTTTTCATGCCCTATTTCTAATATATAAACCTGGGAAGAAAGTAGCAAATCAGTGCCAAAAAATACTACTATCCTTCCCCCCCC
>WEIT01040821.1:22531-34079 GCA_013389985.1 Dryoscopus gambensis
ATGTTAACTTAAACTCAGAGCATTTTCTGATATTCTTCCCTTTTTGTTCAGTTTTCCTATATATCTAATACAAATTCAGGTAAAGTCTCATAGTTTTTTAGAGCTGACCACTGGGGAACACAGTAAACGGTGATGTAACAGGGAATGGTGCCTCAGCTAGGATGGTGGCAAGATTAATAGGCTCTAGGGCACTAACTTAAATTAGTCATAGAGTGAACTAATCATGAATTGCTAATGTAGAGCCCACCACAATGGAAGTTCAAAAGAGTGAAAAAGCACTCCAAATAAAGGAAACTCGAGGGTACTTTCTGTGTTAGGACTATACATCCTGTGTCTTCAGAGCTACAAATTAAGAGAAAGGAGAGCAAATCACTCCCAAATTGACTTTGCATAAGGAAGAATAGAGGAAAACATGACATCACATATTTCTAGTGAAATTATCTGCTTGATGTATAAGTGCAACATGCAGCACTTGGACCTTTTCCCCCTATTGTTCCTTTGCTACTCATTCTGATAGAAGTGAATTTATCAAGTGTTGGTGGGATCCCAAACCAATTCCACATGTATATCTTTATCCTTCATGCATATTTCAAAAACATTTATCAATATGCCAGAGGTTTAGTATTTTTCAGCCTGACTCACTTGTGATAAATTTGAAATTAATATATTTTACTTATGAGAGCAACAGAAAAAAGAATTAAAATAATAAAAATTATGTGAAGCCAGATACATTATTCTGAGATTTCTTACTGAGAGTAGAATTGACTTTAAAGTACCAGGTGGATTCAAGCTATCAGAAATCAATAAGCAAGAAATTGAACGGATTTTTGGTGTGGAGGAACTCTGGAGCCATGCCATAGTCATTTTTCCAGGGGAAAACCTCACACTAGGAAGCAAATGTGGAAGGCAAAAGGAGTCTCAGTGAATGTGTGTTCCTTGATATATTCACATCCTTTTTGCTCCTACCTTCTTATTTTTTAAAGGGAAAGGCAGGAAAGGAGAAGATTTACCCTTGGTACATACTTCAAATCAAAACAAACCATATTCACCAGAGAACCAAAAAAAAAGCAGTACAAGGAAAAGTAAAAAAATAAAGCATGTATAGAAAATCACGATAGAAAATTGTCAAGTGTAATGTTGGACAGATTTCAAAAAACCTATTTCATAAAAAATATTGTAAAGATATTAAAAGCAGACTGCAATAAATAATTCTGAAAAGAGTCACTGAAAAATTGTAAATTTTTCAATATGAGATGCCTTATGCATATATTAATCAGAATACTTCATCAACATGTGGATATTTCAAAGAGAATTTCTAAGTGTGTGCTTATTGTGTGAAATATCAGAATCAAAGCTGGTTGGGGCTGGAAAGAACTGCAACTTGGAGGCCATCTAGTCCAAAACCCCTACTCAAACTAGGGCAAAATTACCAACTCCTGTTCTAGGATCCTTCAAGAAATAATTTTTTATTTTATTAGTAAATTTTATTCTTCCTTATCATCTTGCTGTATTTTCTTGGATAAAGATGTTTTGGATGAAGAAAGGAGGCTGTTTAGTTCCCATCCACTTCTGCTTTGCCCACGAGAGAACAGCCTCGTGCTGGAGTTCTGACATAGGAACTCACGGGAGTATGAAACTCTTCCAAACTTTTCTGAAACAGGTTTTCACTGCTAAACTTTTTGCAAAGAAAATAAGGGCCAATTTCTCTGCAAAGTGTTGTCATTTTTTGAAAAAACAGACTTACTAAAAGCTTCCTGCAAGTGATAGCCAAGTTATTAATAGCTGAGCATTGGCAGCAGACTTAGAAACATTTAAAATGTTTTTAATCTCAAGCATTATTTCATACAATAGAATTTATTATATTAATCAGCCTCAGAAAATGTTACTTTGAAGTTAAGAACAATCAGATATTCTGAGATCATTTATATGCATGCTAGCATTTTTATTATTGTAAATGCACCTTAAGATGCACTTAGTAAATATTTTACCTCATTAATAAGCACTTCCACTCTTGTACTCTTCTGTATGATCTGTTGTCTGTATAGTGTGCAGATATGTTTTAGTTTCTCCATTACCCATCCTTCCCAGATATTTAAGTAGGTTTATTGTGCATTTCTTGTTGTGTTTTGGACATATGCAAATAGAAAAAAGACAGGAGTTGAATACGGAAAAGACAGATGGATGGCTATATACTTATTTCAAAATAAGTAATAAATTGTTCATGGTCAGATGGAGTTAACAACTACAACGTCACATTTCTGTAATTCTGGGATGGCTAGAAGTTGGAATAATTAGTAGACAACACTGACCTCTAAAGAAAGTAGAACACTCATGGAAATATAGTAGACTGTCTATTATCTTCTGTCTGTAAGCAGAAAAAATTGCTGGCTTTGAGAAGTGAAAATTATAATGTGCAAAACCTCGGTTGTCCTTCCTCTATTGAGAATTATTTGGTTATAAAGTATTAAACTAATTATGTCAATAAAGTAATGTCTCAAACATGTTCATTTTTCTTAAAGCTTTTCCTGCTGCTCAGCACTTTTGTCTGTGTTTTACATTCAATCACTGAACTTCCCAGCAGAAATAATTTCCACAGATTTTTATAGTGAATCTGTATTCGGGACCCTCAGCTCTTTAGAGATGTAGATAACTTGCACTAAAATCGTGAGCAGTGCTTACAACTTCCCCACAGGTTTAGAGAGAGAGAGGCTCTGCCTCTGGGCCGGTTGGTCCAATCTGAGACCAGTCTCACATGAATGTGTCAGCTGGTGCAAAACCAATAGTCTGTTCTTGTGTTTTATCTGTAGGTAACAGGTCCACTGAGCAAACTAATTCATCATCATGGAGCTCCTCTAAAGTTGGTTGTTTCACTAGGAATGGAAGTTGGTTGTTTTAAAATAATTTATTTGGTAGGCTGGCTTAGATATTTTGAAAAAAAAAAAATCCTTGCATAATAAATGAAAAAGAAATACTTAATTCTATATTAGAGTGAAGAAAAACCATCAAGAAATCCACGTTTCCCCAAACTGTGAACAACAGAGGATATAAAATTTAAAGAAAAAAGAAAAAGCTCACAGTTTGTGCTTACAGTGAGAATATGGGAAACAATTTATAGGTATTATCCACAAATTTCTGTATCTTTTCATTTAAGCAATTACATGATTAAGTATAGTTTTCCCATCTGATTTAATTAGCTGTAATCATACTAAACTATTGTAAATTGGGCATTCAAGATATATGACACATCTTTACAAATACATGTACAATTATTGTGCAAATGAGTGTAATAGTAGTGTTCACTAACCCAAGGCACATGAAGTGCTTGTTTGATAAAAGGTCACGATCTGATGTCTTGCATTTGCCTGAAACAGTCTTGTCACTCCATAAATTCTAACAGTGAAAGCATATTTTTGACAACCATGATTTAGTAATTTAACTTCAAAACTAATTCCATGTTCTTCTGAATATTTTAATAACAAAAATTTCAAATATATTATCTTGACAGAAATGGTGGATTAAACCTTTAAACTGCTTTTTATTTTTTTATTCAAGCAGTTTAAACATTTACCTATAAGCATACTGATGAATAAATTATGCCAGTTTTATTAAACACCAGTGCTCTGGCCATGATAATTCCTTAACGCTGTGTGAATCACTGAGAACTTTTTAAAAGACCCTTTCCAAATTGCATTAATCCTCACGTTTCTTCCCACTGTCTCCTGATTAATTCACTTGCATTTTGCTGGAGGCAACATGCATACAGTGTTTGCCCTCAGCTGGATGGCTGGGGAGGATGCTTTTGGTAAAGTTCACATCACATCCATCAAGGAGCAGTGCTCTTCCTCTGTCCAGCCGCTCTGTGTTAGTGACCTGGTTCCTGAAGCCACGACTCTTCCAGAAACCCGTTCTCTTGCCTGCACTGTAACACACTACAGCTGCAGAGGATGTAATGTAATTAGTCACTTTAACATTTGCTGCTAGCAACTTGTCAAGCCGTATTTGGGGAGAGGAAGGGGAATAGTATAGAAATGAAGAGAAATCTTGGAGCAGATTTTTAGGAAAATGAATACTTTTTGAGTACCCTGTGTCTCAAGAAGAAGATGGAATGACAATGAAGATTAGGCTGGCTCTTGTTTGAAAAACATGTGGAAAATGAAAATGCAAAATGTTCTTGGTCCACATAATGAATTAACCACAAGAAACCTACCAAACCCATTAAATATTCAAAATCTACTTGTAGGGGTAAAAAAAAAAAAGGAAAAATATTATGAAATTGATAATGCATCCCTACTAAAGAATGGCTATTTGTAAAAGATTTTTCCAACTGTGCAGTAAACATCAAATTTCTTAGGAGTTGGTTACATTTCAAGAAAAAGCCAAATAATACGCATAATTTAAGGATGTCATTATAAGCTGCTAGCAAAAAAATACTGTGATATAGACGTGTACTAAAAAAATATAGTTTCTCTCTTGTTGACTACATGTAGAGGTGAAATATAATACAAAGTGCTGTTTTTAAACTAGGTATTCTGTACCAAAGCACGGTATGGATATTTGGAGTGACAAAATATCCTAACAAATAAGCAGATGAGAAGAAAGAGAATACAACTAAAGAATATACAAATCAAATCAAAAAATCCACAACTTACTGAATTATAATTCTATTACCTTGAATAACCTGTCTCACACAGTGATTTGTGTCATTGTTTCATCTGTTTCACTTCCTACTTCATCTTTCTTTCCAGACATGTAATGAATACATTGAACACCACCTGCTTTCCTATGAAATCCTCTATCCTTTGTTTTTATGAAAACACACTCTTCATCTTCCTTTGGAAAAACAATTCATTACTATTTCAAACACCTCTCTAGTTTGAAACCTAAATCGATCCAGCATTTAAGACACAAAATTCTTTATCTCGTGAACCAGACAAACAGAAAAATATATTAAACCCCCCCCTACTTTAAAGTTTCCCAGCTATTGACCATATATGTCCCCTAGGAATTTTCACAGAAAGGAATAGGCTTTTTCAGCAGCAAAATTAAACAGGGGATTTTGTTTACACTTGTGTTTTCTGAAACAGGACCAGTTGCCATTAAACTAACATGAGTATCTAGTTTTCCTTATGATTGAACTACTTAGTTATTTATTTTATTTGATTCACAGGCGGACACATTGCAACTAATAATAGCCTTCTATGTCCCTCTATACTCTCCTCCAAATAAAATTATAATCAGGGAAATTATTCAATCTTATTATAAAAATAATTGACAATGACATCTGAAGGCATTATTACCGCCACAAAAAAAAAATCGCCTTTTTCCACAACATGTATTCTTCTGCATAAGAATCTATAATCTCTGTTTTGTCTTAAAAAATAGACTGTTCATGTAGGACTTATAAAACCTTCTTTGTGTTTTGAAATTATTTATCTTGCTTAGACATCTGGGACAAACAATGATTTGTGTCAATGCACTTCTCATTCATAAATATGTGTAGCAAATATCATAGGGCTTGTGTAAGCAAGACACAAAAGAGTTCTTGGGGCACACAGACGTAGATGCTTTGATCTGCTTAGTAGTAACCAAGTGGTTATATAAGGGAAAGGACTTGTGAATCATTAACGTAGGCAACTATCCTTACCTTCTGTGCCATGAGTGTTTTGGGGAGTGGTATTTTCAGTGTTTCAGTTATTTTACAGCTAGATAACTAAAAACGAGAAAAATATATTTTAAACCCAAAATATGTTAGGTAGACTTCAGGAGATCTGTTTCCTGAATGCAAGCCCTGTTTTTCTTTAAAGAGAGCCTGAGGTTGGAGCATGAATGATACCTCAGAACAAACCAAACAAACCCCAATACTTTTAGTACCCGTTTTGGTAGCACACTTTCCCTGGAGTAGTGGGGAAACACAGACCAGAAATCATAGTCAAGAAATATAGGCACACACTCCAGCTTTTTAATCAGGAATTTTAAGGAAGAGTTATCATAAATAGGTCACTGGCAGGTTCTGAGCTCTAAAACGGACATGGTTTTCTGTCATCAGCCACAGATTTTGAAATGCAGTCACAACAGACATAGGAACTCTCTGTTAGAAAGGGTTAGCAGGAATCTATAAAGATTTTTCAGCTGCACAGTATGTATGAATATGCCTATATGTAGATATACATATATGTATGCATATTCAAAACAACATTTGCAAGGGTAGTTTGCTGCAATTCAAATAACAATTTTTCTGAAGACCTGAGGACCAGAGAGATTTTGGAGCACTGGAACTGCTCTGAATTAAGTCCCAAACAAGGGATACTCCAAAGCCCTGATCTTGCAAAAACACAAAACTAATTTTTAAAATGTAATTTTTCTTTCCAAAGAAGACTACAGAATTAACTTTGGGATATAAGGCTGCTTCAACATGTTTCTTTACAAATTTTCTTCTGTGAGTCACAAGCCCATGAAATAAATATGCTCCTAAAGAGTAAGAGTTCTTTTAGAAGAAAAGAAAGAACTTTCTCTCTCCTGTAACACTGAAATAATATATGAAATGAATAAGAAGTAAACAGAGCGACAAATGGAGTCACACCTCTACCAGCCTGAAATCATAAATCCTGAAAGTATTATGTGTTCTGATTCATCACAATGAACTTCAGGAATCTGAAAAAGGTCATTCAAATATTAAACAACTCACTATTTCTCTCAGCTAAAAGCACACCGTAGCTTAATGTTACAATCCTACAATGCCATCTTAGTTGCCAAGTGCCCCTGATGTCTCCAGCTGCAGCTTAACTAATGGTAAGCTGATGCCAGTTTCCTTCTCTACGGCCTGAACTACCAATAATTGTGAAGAGAATGTCAGCGGTTAAAAAACCTGACAGGAACACCTTAGACATTTAAATGTGGGGAGTTATTTGCAATTGAGAACTAATAACTCTGAGACTGAGGTGCACCTTGCTCTGCCTCAAGGCCAGGAGAGTAAAGCCTCTAAAGCAGAAATCTTACAGGGTTTACTCCCCACAGGCTGACTGTATAAACAGGAATTAAATATGGTCTGGGCTAAGGGAGCTTGTTCCAAGTTTTATAGGACTACAATATTCAAATCTGTACATGATGCAATAGATGTCTGGGGGCAGGAGCTGTGTCCCACCTGAGTCCCACAGCCCTTTCTGCCCAGGGGCTGCACACCAGCATAAGCCACCTTTCCAGATGTCAGCAGGTCTGCCTGAAGACGCTGGCCATGCATCTTGAAGTGTCCTGTTGACCAGGTTGAACTGTCAGTTCCTGTCTTTGAAGATGAATTGCTAACCACGGTCACACCGTATCAAACTTTTAGAAGGTTACACAGATGAGACTGAGTACTTTTAACTTGATGAGACATTCTTCAGATCATTAAGTCCTCATCAAAAAGCCAGGAAACATTATACTGTCATTTGCTCATCAATAGGTTGGGATGGAAACAATAGCAAATATCTTCACTATAATTTCCTTGCTGCTTTCAAATATGCTGCCATGTACTACATGGAGATCACATTCATTTAATGGGCTAATTAGTTGCAAGCAACCTTTGATCTTTGCTAAAGATTAAAAACACATTTGCTAATGAAATTTGTCTTGAATACAGCTTTTTGGAGTGATTCAGAATATCTAAAAGAAGAGCATTATGTTTTATCAAGTTTACGATGGAGACTGAATTTATGCGCTTGTAACACTACTATGACCTATATTAAAGACAAACTGATAATCATTGCCATGGTAACCAAAAAGCTTCAGAGATCTAATAAGAGTTTCATGTGATAATTTAAAAATAGCAACTCTGCACTTTCCTTTTTATTCCAAAAAGTCAATCAGCTCTAAGCAAACAATTGCTTTATATATGTATATGTATTTAAAAATATAGAAAAACATGAAAGTGTCTTGCAAAATTAATTATATACCTATATTTAATGCTAAAGTAGGTAGCTAGGTAAATTCTTCTTTGCAAGAAATCTATATTTTGCAATAAAATTAGAAAATTTATTCTCTAAGTCCAATAGGAAGATATTTATAATTAACTCATAGCCATCTCCCACCACTGGTCTCAAGTAGTTAATAACACTTGTATTATACATGACTTAAATGGTTATACTGGTTTTCAGCAATTGTAGCAGCAGGTTTTTGGGTTTTTTATGTTATCACAAATGATTCAGGCACTCAGTGCCAAACAAAACAGGATGAAGATGTACGTCTTTGCTGAAAACAGTTGGATTCCCATCACTTTGCTGCTTAATGTGACTCCAGATGCAAAGAAAAAAATTTCGATAATTTGATGTAAAGTTGATTAGCTCTACAAAATGTGAAATTCATCATTTAACATTTCCTCTTGAAGCAGTTTCAGACTCTCAGCTATGATAAATAAAGGAATAGACTGGTTCCAGCCTCTATTTAACTTCAGACAGTGTGTAAGCCATAAATATATTTTCAAATATTCCTTTCTCAATGCGTTGTTCTAATATATATCCTGGAATTCACAAAGGCAATCTTTTTATAAAATCAGCAAAGGAACATATATTATTTAGAAAACTGAGTATTTTTTTCTAAAACCAACCTTGCATTTGTTATCTATCATACTTACAGTTTTAATAGTATACCTTTTGTAAAGTATCTGGAATATACTGTATGTATTATATTTATATCCCATATAACATTATCTATCCTTACAAGTATATATTCTTAAATGTGATATATTTAGTTTCAATATTGTAAGCATTCAAGCATAAGAATTTATCTTAAAGCCCAAATGAATACATTCAATAAAAATTTCACTGTCATGCAGTGGTTATAGATTATCTTGTCAAATACCCATTGAATGCATTGTTATTGGGCTTAGGTAAACAAGCTGAATTGAAAAACTTATGGAACTTCCCTTGAATGACCACCCAATGTTCCAAATACTTGAATAGAATTAAAAAATAATTCTTCATATTTTTAGTTCTTCTCCGTTCCACTTGTTCCAGTCTAGTGAAAAGTCAGGGAAAAATTCTTCAAGTATTTCCACAGTCATGATGCAAAAGTGGTGGTTTAGAATAACATCCAATAAACATTCAACATCCAACAAGTATTTTAGATTTCTATTGAATGAGATTGATATCTGAAGTCCACTAAAAGCACCATAGTGATAACTTATGTGCGCATGATGAGTTATAGAATGCAGATGAGTACAGATACTTTCTTCTTTTCTAAAGTCAGCAGTGCTGAAAGTGTTGATAAAGGGAAAAATCATTTAACAGCTCTGTTCCTGTACTTCAAGTTCTTCATACAAGTTAAAAATAAGAGCTGTTTCAATGATGTGAGTTTGGTGATTTTTTCGATAAGGAGTTGAACACTCATGCTTTAAAATGATATGGTAAAAAGCACAATGAAATGTTGAACTATTAAGAAATTATGAGTCATTCAAAGAGTAATAGGCTGAAATCACACTGTCATATGTGGCAATTATATCTAGAGATTTCCTGCATTTTGCTTATAAAAAACTATCGCTGCATAACATTAGGAGTCTAATATAAAAAGGCTCCTTGTGTAGTCATTAACTATCATATATGGAAGTAGAAATGAGAAGCTTTTAAAAACATGACCATCTCTCATTTTCTGTTAGAAACCCACAGCGATTTCTCTCCATTGTAGACACTGAGGATTAACCAGTTCTTGGCCTCATGCCCCCCCCAGTAAAAGTCTCCCAGCTACCAAATCATGATGGCCAAATGAGTGGTCCAGCTCAGAATATGGTTTTCCAGGGGCTGTTTTCACACTGGACAAGACATATAGAACTTTTTTTTTTTTTTAATTTGCCCCATCCACTTGTTTTGTATGCATCTAACTGTGCAAGAAGGGTCAATGCTTAGCATGGACACTCAGTCATGATGTCAGTGCTTAGGGCCTAATTTTAGGTGTAGGAACACCTGAACCAGCTGCTCAAATCAGTTATAGTGTGAACAGAACTGTCAGTGCAAAGCCCAAAGTTAGCAAGATGCCTTCTCCTCAACACCTCTGCTAAACAGGAGTGAAACCTGGCCCTTAAGAGTCCTCTTTCTCAGGTCATTCAAATTACAGGTCCACAATCTATACAGGCTGACTCAGAAAGACACATATGAATGATGAGGGTTAACAAAAAGACCCATCTTTAATTGGGGGAGATGTTACAAATACACAAACCAAAGATAACTTATTTTCAGAAAAGTTTGGACCCCAATAAAGTACTAAAAGTTGTATTTTAAGAATAGTAGGATTATCAGAGTATATGTTCTGAAGTTAATATATGTTTATCTTGTGCTGAAAAGCAAAACATCCCTGAGTGGCTCAACACACTCTCAATGTGTTCGTGTACTGTTGCTCTTTGCAAGTACTCTACTAATTACCTAATGATTCTGAAGTATGTTTAAGTGCAATAAAAGAGCCAATTACCAGCATGGTTGTATTATTATGTTATGGGACACTTAAAATACACATGTATGCACATTTTTCTTTGTTTAAAATTACTGAGTGGGTTTATTTTCTGATTTGCAATAGAAGAATGACAAAAAGTTGATGTCCCTCCGAAACCCAGTGAACCCAGTTCTGTTCATAAACCTGGTGATGTTTTTCACAGGATATTTGTTTAATCAGTCGGTTCAACAGACGTATTTGAAGCAGAGAGATATCCTTCTCTAGCATGTGCTCTATAAGGCTGAAATTACTACTACATTTGAAATTTTGTATGATAATAATGCTTACAGTAAGAGCAAAGATACATAGTTAGACCTATTTGCAAAGTAATACATTCATTAATTCATATCATGTCTAACACCTGATTATAGACAAAAGATACAAGAGGGCATTCTGGTTATAAATTCAATCCTAATAGAAAAAGATTTCACACATATTCCAATCATCACGAAAACATGAGTTATTAATTATTGTTGACTATAATTCTCAATGTAATCAATGTCAATGCACTGGCATTTTTTCTTTCAGCAAAATATCAATTGCATACACCCCTGAAAGTGCAAAACCATCTTTGACCATATGATTTGTTGTACCTGAACTAAGACATATGTATTGAAGTTCTGGAAAAATCAGATATTTTGCAGTTATTGTGATACTACTGTCAGAGTTGCCTAACCCAGATTAAGGTACAGGACTGTGTGTGACTAGACAGAGTGTAAAAAGATGTATCAGTATGCAAGCTTTTGTCCAACCCAAAAAACCAGGATATTTTGTGACTGTCATCACATGCACCAAACAGATGTAGTCAATAAAGTCCATGGGACCAACTTTCTGTGTAGAGACCAGGCTACATAAATCCCCCAAATTCCCCTGCCAAACCAAAACTTACTTTTACTATATTACTTTTCAATTTTAATCTTATTTTGAAACTAGTTCTACTCACGAGCCTTGCCCATCAGAGTTCAACTGAAAATTAGTATTAGAAACAACAATCCTATTTTTAGATTTTCATGAAGATTATCAATCCACATTTACTGCTGCTTTGAAGAAGCATTCTGCTTTGAAAAGCATAAAAATTTTAAAACATGGTGATAGT
>WEIT01040822.1:12997-23036 GCA_013389985.1 Dryoscopus gambensis
ATTTTAAGATTTTCACTGGCTTCAGATCAAAACTATATTAATCTTTGGAGGCAGAGGTCCAGACTCCTATAATGCTGAACACGCAGCTGCAGTTTAACAAACACATAATAAATGTATTTTCCTGCCCAGCATAAACAAGGTCACTTCAAAATGAAATGTCTGAGGTAGATTTAACCCTACATAAAGTCATTCTGAAAAATATTTGCCTTTCTGTGACAGAAGGATAGTACAGCATTAAAGAAATTAAACCATATACTCAATAGAATTAAGAGTGCAAGGTATTTCAGGCTGCCCTTGAAGACTGTACACTAAATACAGCTGAAAACCTCGGCTTAATTGGGGCTGCAGTCAATCATTGTGAAGCTCAGAAATGGGTAGTGTGTCTCATCTTAGTCCCTTAGGGATAAATTTATATCTGTCAATGGCATACAGCTAATCAGGGTACAAAATCCTTACTCTGACTAAACCTACTTCTGCAAAGTCCTGTCCCTCACCGTTGAAAATGGATGTGAAATGGCCATTGTCAGCAATCCAACAAGAACACTGGACTAAGGAAGGTAAACACAGGTGAGCCAAGTGCAGCGGATAAAGATGAACACAGAAGGATGAATTCAGAGTGCTAATTACTACGGGGCATTATAGCCCCCGTGACCTTAGTATACTCCTGAGGACTGTCCCAGTGAAATCATCCCAATCTAATAACTTCAAGCCCACAGCACAGGCAACTCTGATACCCTGTACACATGCCCTTCCTACTAATAGCCTTCAACTTCTGCACTGATGTCACTGCACCAGCTTGTAAAGTCAAGCTCATCAGTAAATTCTGAAGTATGAGCAGGAACGTGACCTTCTATGGAGGCCTCAAGGAGTCTCAAGGAAAAGCTCCACTGCCAATGACAGAACCAGGATGATATCACCGCAGGAAAATAAGCTCTAAACAGGGGGCTTAGAGGTGTATCAATCTGCATGTAGCAATAAGAGAACACAATTCCATTGATGGAGGCAAAAGTTTAGTTTTGCTTTCTCAAACCCATTCTGCACATACATCATCAGCACCAGAAACTGCACTGTCATCCAGAGCTTCAGGCCATGACTTCAAGTGTGAATGCTCTTGCCTTTTACAGGTTAAGGTAGTAGAACAAATAAAAATGAACAAAAGAAATTGTCCAAAGGGTGTTTTCTTCCAATAAATATTGCAGGTTTTGGTAAACAATAAATTCTTTTCATATTACACTAATGCTTTCAAAATACAACACTTTCCAGGAAGGAGTATATTATTGGACAAAAAGTTAATCAGTGGACCTATATAGTTTTGTTTCTAAAATTTTAAAGCATATGTGGTATTCTTAAATCAAGAAGATTCAACGTTGAATTTCCATAAGTATTAGGAAAATGTGATAAATTCTGAGACCTATTTTTTGGCAATTGTTTGGCTATTGTTTTCTAGGAGTTCATAGCAATAATGCAGTTGCTAGTCCAAATGGTATTAATAATAGAAATGCCACTGTTCATCCTACTTCTCTAAAAAATAGACCTTGACAAACCAATTTGGTTTCTTTTTTTCCCTGAGTATACTGGTTTAATAACAGCTTCCAATAACAGTAGTTATTTTTAAAGATATCTCAAAATTTTATAAGTCTTCTCTTAACTTAAAAAGCAGCTTAAGAATGTAAGATTGATAGAAGTGTTCATTGCTAAAGTAATTTCTGAGTTCTTCTGTGGATACGGGTTCTTAAAAGTGAGGTTCAATCAGCAGCAAACGAGCATCGTAGATATAAAGTGGATTAAAACTTGATTGACTGATAGGTTTCAAGATGCAAGTATAAAGGGAAATCTTCTTAGAGACTGAACATCCTGCTGGGTTCTGCAAGGCTGCATTCTTGGCTGTATTCTGTGCAACATTTTTGGTCACTGTTTGGGAGAAAAGAAAAAGTCCTAATTAATGTTGTTTGTAGATGTCACAAAGATTGTAAAAAGTGAAAAAATCTTGAAAAGTATTAGAGGTGTATAATGCACATTAGCTCCTCTTTTAAAAGAAGCAATGCATTCATCTACTACATAAATATCATAAATTAGATCAGAAGGTTCATATTCCCTTTGCTCTTGGTAGCAAAAGCAGATGAATTGCCTAGTAATGCATTTCTTCTGGTGTCCACAGTCCCAAAACCATGTTGGTAAATTGAAGGATACAGAGAAGATGTAGGAACACTTCAGTTTTGTGAAATAAACATAATAATGATTTTCTCCAATAATTATTCAAAGGTGTTTAGCTTGATAAAAGGAGGACCAATCAGTAGCTGCATGAAAAACAGGAAATGTATGAGAGGGTTATTTAGTCAGATTGACAAATGCCTAAAATCCAATCACTACCTAAAATGGAAAAAAAAAATCAGTCTTAACATATTATATCAAAGAACAGGATACATGTTTCTAGCAGGGAGAGTAATCAGACCAAGCATCACTCACCCAAAAACTTCAGAAGTTCCCTTGAGCTAGATGTTTTTCAGTCCAAACTGGACACTTAGAGAAAAAATGTCTGTGTTCTTCCTCAAATAAATTAATTCATTGGCCACCTACAGCACGTGAGTCAGAGGGTACTGACTGATCCCAGGGTTTCTCAGGTAGCCTAATAGAAATCTGCAAAGTACGAGTACTACACAGGATAACTATGACCTCAACAGTTATGCAGCACATTTAAATACTGATGCAAATAGATGCCTAATGAGGACCTTCAGCAGTTATTTTCCAGGAAAGAAAATGTGATCCGAGTTAGCTGAGTGGCATCTCTAGGCAATTCACTTTTGAGGACTTATTCTTTGCTCAGTAGGGTGAAGAGAGTATTTTGCACTACTTCTTTTACCATTCAGGCAAGCCAAGTGCTGTTTAGCTGTTATAGTACACAAAGCCATCTTTTCTAATACTTGGTGAAGGAAATTCTGTGGACCTAGAACAGAAAAAAGTCACTAGATGTTTCTGACACCTATTGGACATTTGATGGTTTTGACATCTTTTCACTGCCTACCGAACCAGTCAAATTGTTTTCGATCTCAGTGGAATGAAATGTAGAATGTAAGGGGGAAAGCCTATGTTGAAAATGATCTCTGCAGCGGTTTTATTTTCCTGTCTATAGGGCTCACTGTCTCACATTCTGGGCTCACACCCTTTATTAACTGCTTCAGCATTCCTAGACTCCAGATACTCATAATTCATAGAGATCGCTGGAGAAATAAAATATTTGTGACTGAGTTTCTGTACTTTTCTCCAACATGTCAAAACAAAAGGAAGTTTTATTTTATCAGATAGTAATCTCAAAATCAGCTTGAAACTATTCAATCATTGGCTTAAAAGCCTGACACAATCACTTCAAGCAGCACTGTCATAGTAGTGGTACCTCTGTAGGACTGTTACTTGTAATTTTTAATTAATTTAAAAGACAGATCAGAATTTTTTTATTTAAAACAGAACTAAGCATTGCAAGGAAAAGCTTTCCTGCTCATGAACTGCCTCAATAAGTGAATATGTAGAGCACCATTTGAAATTTAGCTTTGAAACATATTTAATGATTAGTATTTAAGGATACAAAACCATGCGTTGAAGGGTATATTTACTCAGAAATCTATACAGCAAAATCTCAGTTTCTCCATGGAAAAACACAGAAGAAGGATGAAGTCAAACTATGACACTGGTTAGGAGGAAGTCAAGCTTGAAAATGTTATCATTTACACATCTTCAAACTTCTTAAATTTCTGATAAGGATTATAAAAGTTCGTTCTTGTTAAAAAAAAGAAAAGGGTCAACTTGGTGACCTAGAACCCTTCCTCTCTTCCTTGTGCTATCTGGTGAGTGTACAGCAATTTTACTATTCAATAAAATAACCTGTGCCACTTCTCAGTTGCCAAGGGCAGACTTACTAGAGCTGACAAAGGAAAGAAGACATTAAGTAGCTCAGTCTTTTCCTCATTCTTTGTTGCTATGTTTCCTTCTGCATCTAGTAAGGGAGGAGGAATCTCCTTAGCCTTACTTTTCTTACTAATATTTTCATGGAAAAGATTTTCATTGTCTTTTGTATCAGTAGTCAGATTAAGTTCTATTACGGCTTTGTTTATACTAATTTTTTCCCTGCACAATCTCAAGGTATCCTCCAAAGGTCATAGGCTCTCCTTTTTTCTCCTGAGTTTCAGTCAAACCTCCTAGACTGTTTCCTCTTTACTGTAATCTATTACCAGCAGTCATCTGGCAAGTTGAAGTCCTCCATGAGAACAACAGCTAGTGATTTTGAGATTTCTCCCAGCTGTTATAGAATATTTCACCTCCCTCTTCATCTTGGTTGAGAGGTCCATAATAGACTCCCACCTGCCTTGTTGGCCTTCTGATTCCCACCTATAAACACTCAACTCTGACATCACCACTCCTAATCTCTAGACAGCCAAAATACTCCCTGACATCCAGGACTAACCCACCGCCCCTCCTTCCTTGCCTATCCCTGCTGAAGAATTTATAGTAGTCCATTGCAGCACTCCAGTTGTGCAAGTCATCCCACCAAGTTTCCATGATGGCAACATTCCCCCACTGCACAATGGCTTCCAGCTCCTCATGTCTGTTGCCCATCCTGTGTGCATTGGTGTAAACGTACTGCAGTGGGGCTGCTGATCCTGCCACAGTATTGGGAGGAGAAGCCCCAATTCCTATGCGACTGTTCTCAGATGCTTCTGTGTTTTCTAACAGACCAATAACTCTCATGTCATTGCTGTTCCCTTGGATCTTCAGCCCTTACCTCCACTGAAACAGCAGACTGAAGTACCTTGCTTTCACACTGTTGTTGCGGTCTGTAGTTTCCGGTGATGGCATGGCAAGCCACAAACCTTCCTGGACAGTGCATCGGGGCTTCCTCGGGCAGAGCGGCTGTTCTGCTTCCCATAGCCCTTCCAAGCTACCCCACACAGTGCGCTGGCTAGCTTTCAGCTCTGCAACACGGTGGCAACAAAGGAGGCAAGAAGGCTCCCCGCATGGGGACCTCAGAGGATGTTTATTCACATGGTTCCCGAGGGCAGAGACAGAATACATGGCATGGGCCTGGGGTTTTATATGGGGATAGGGGGGTGGGGCGGAGAGAGCACATGGACTAATGGTCTCAGGGCATAGGGGTGGTACATGGGCGGGACCTTGACATATAAGGGAAAAAGGGACAGGGAACTCAACGGGCCAGTCAGGGAAACAGAACTGGGGTACACTGGAATGGTAGAACAAAGCATCCTGGGAGGCCTCACCCTAAGCTGGGGAGATCTCTCAGGGTCTCTCCCTTTAGGAGCCTCTCTTATTCCCTGACTGGCATATTCACTGGCTCCCACACACTGTCCCTAAAATATTCTCATGCTGCAAACCAGTCTTATCTCTTGCCAGCCTGCAAGAGGCTTGCAAGCCTCTTTCCCCCTTCCAATTGAGTTTAAAGTTCTTTCCATGAGCCCTGCTGGCTCCCACACAAAGATCATTTTCCACCCTTAAGATAGGTGTTCTCCATCTGTCAACATCAGGCCTGCAGAGTAATTAATGATCAACTCCTCCAAAATTCTGCTGGTGACACAAGGCTTGGAGCCAAGTTATCAACCTGCTGGACCTTTCTGTTTCTTCCCTCATTGTTCTCAACAACTGAAAGCAGAGAGGAGAGCAATACTTGTGCTGCTTTTCAGATTGTGACAACATGGAAGCTGCTCTCCTCAGCCACTGACCCACCTAATGAATCAATCACTGATATTTCTGTTAACACCATTAAAAATAAATCCTCCAAGCCTTTTATTATCTTGCAATCTCTGTGTCCTGTGAGTGCAAGGGGACAATCAAGATCGATCATGAATCCGTGGGAAGGTCCTCTTGTTATCTCATGAAACCTCTCTACTCAGAGCACATCTAGCTAGATGAGATTATTCAGGGCAGCTCCCAGCTGAGTTTTAAAGTGTTCAGGACAGGAAATCTTGTATCCTCTCTGGGCAACATGTTTCAGTTTTTGAACACTGCCATAGTGGTTTTTTCCCTTTTTTCCTAAGCCAAAATTTCCCATACTTCAGTTTGTGTCCATTGCCTCTTGCTCTTCCATTGCATACCCCTGTGAGAATCTCCATCTGTGTGTCTTTCATGAGGTGATTGTAGACCACTATATGATTTTTTTTTTCCCCAGATGCAAGAGTGCACTGCTAATCATGTGTAACTTTTGTCAATCAGGAGTGGCGGTCCTTTGTTGTAAAGTCAGTTTCTAGCTGGACTGTTCTGTTCTGTTCTAGCTGTTCTGTTCATGCTGCTTGCTAAATTTCCTGATGTTCAATTCACTCTAATTTTTACAGCTTGACCAGCTTCTTCTGAACATAAGCCCTGTCCTGCAATCTGGTTAAGATCCTCAAATATTCTGATCATCTGTCCCACCACCCATGCCATTAAGACAAACATAAGGCAGGACTGACCCCTAAGGAGCCCTGCTAGTCACTGGCTACCAGCTGGACTTAGATATTTTAATTTTTAAATACATACTAACTATACTATCCAAGAATGCACCAGTAAGGTATTCTAAAATGTGGAACAAAATTTGTCTAAAAAGTGAAACCATTGAAATCCCCAGTGTCCCATTTCTCCTTAATATTTATATTGCTGTCAAGTTGTTTTATCATTCCCTTATTTAAGAACTATCCCACCCCTTCCTGAACCTCACCTTCCTTGGGATCCGCAGCAGTGTGAGTAATTGTTATAAAAGAGAGTTTGAGATTGCTTAAAAAATCACGGTGAAATTTTTGGAGGAGAAACACCAAAGCACTGGAGAGCAATTTGCAGAACTCGAGTTTGTACAACTTTTAGGAATTCGCTAAGGAAATGAATTGTTTTGATTGTTGCTGCAGTGGAGTCTTTTTTATTGCCTACTTAAATGAATGCTTTTCTGAAAGACAGGCTTCATCTGTATTTTTTATTTTTTCTCATCACAATTACCTGTACTCTGGGGTGCTTAACTTACATCACTCCCTACTATGGTATAAGTTCACTGTGCCTGATACTCATATTATTTGAAGTGTTACTTTTTTGTACTTTAGAATAAAAAGGGACTTAGTTTAATGGCAGTTTGACAGCTTTTCCTCCAAGCAACAAACTAAAATTGAACAAATCGACATTAAAACTTTTATCTGTGAATCATGTGGTATTCTGTAGGGAATGCAGCTGAAATAAGTTATGGTATATGAAAAACACTGCATTCATAACTTGATCACTCACACTAAGCTTCCACTTATCTCCTTTTATCTGTGTGACTCGCTTCACTGGGTTTAAAAGAGGTGTCCAGGACAGCTATAAAAGTTTCAGATCAATATCCTTTAAGTTCTTTGGCACAATCCTTTTGTGTAGTCAAAACCCAGGTACTCTGGATCAGCTATTCATCTAGTACTGCTGAGGCAGGACTACTAAAGGCCTGAATATCTTGTACACAAGGAGGAGGGGGGTTTAAGCTGAAAATTGTATAGAATAAAAAAAAAAGGAAAAAACCCCATCAGAACATGATTTATTATTTGTTTGCTTAATAAAAGTGGACATTATATTATATTAGTGTCAGTCATGGCATTAAAAAGTGAAAAAATATTTGCTCTTTAAAATTATAACATCTGATTGATCCGTTGCTTAGAATGACATTGACTGAGGGTCATCAAAGACCACGTAAAATCATGCTCAGCTATGTATAATGGCATTAAAAAGTATTTAGCTATATTTTCTGATGCTGGTTGTAAATGCAAATATAGCAAATGGTGGCAGGCACCTTGAGCACAGAGCTGTTTCTAACCATGGTGAAGTATTAACAGCATACATATACTCTTACCCTGAAGTCTACCCAGTGAAGTTACAAGGTGTACTACATATATTCACTCTAGATGGGTATTTACATTCAGCAAATAGCCTTGTTCTAGAAATCCACAGAGATTTCTTTATCTAAACCATAAAATGTCCTTTGAAACCTATGAAGTCTCATATGTAAACAATTTGACATATTAGTACTATCAGATTATTTCTCTACTTCACTGAACTTGAAACCTACATAATTTTTGAAGACTATGAGTGTCTCACAGTAGGAACTAAGAAGAAGTTTTATATCAACAAGCTGTGAATAAATAAACTAAGTTTATTTTTTGACAAATCAGTCCTTTTCTGCAAGGTTCTCTAATACAGACTATGGCACTTCCATCTACAGCTCTGATAGATGCACTTCACTGATACTTAAATGATTTATTATTTCTCTGTCACTGTAGGACTGCTAACATCTATTTGACAGTTTTAGCCTCATAGAGTGCTTGATTTGAGGCAGCTTTGAAGATGACACTGTGTCAGCTGTCAGGATTTTCCAGAGGAAAGTATTGTTCTCCTGCTACCTCTCATCTTTTTTTTAATCTCCCTCTGAAACAGTAGTACTGGAGGGGTATCATATTAAGATAATTCTTATGCCTAATTCACTGTCTGCTGCAAGAAAGTTTCCTGCAATTGCAAGCCCCGTGTGATGTGTAGATGCCGTGTAAAAGTTCCCATGTGCAAGTACAGGAATCTTGCCTTCCTCTGTTTCCAGGCATTGAGAATATGCCGCTTGATCATGTAAAAAAGATCAAGAAAAGTCAGAGTAGTTAATCAAAACCCAAAAGGTAAGGGAGCATGCTAGCATTTCAGAGAACTGGAGGAACAGGATGGATTGTAGCTCTTAACTTCAAAATAAGATCACAGATTTAGAACTGAACAGATGAAAAAAAAAAAAGATACTCAACATATTCAAACATATTCTGCGTTTTATTTTAATGCCCACATTTGGGCTGATAACTGCTTCCCAGGCTCTATTATCCATTTACCTACTATTTTGCTACTGTGGGCTGAGCAGGCTGCAGTTTTAAAGGAGATGCCACATCAGGCATATTAATTCACCTGTCCCTACCACTTATAATTGGTTTAACAGTAAAGTATGTCATATCCTCACTTGGAAGCTGGTAGTTCTACAGTAGATTAAGCAGTTAAGTTTTATATTCAGTCTTGGAGTCTATAAGTCTAGGCAGGCAGTTGGATTTAGAATTCTAGGTGACATATAAAGACTGCATAGCAAAATACTAACTTCAAATACCATTTTTAACATAGTTCAAGTATTTGAGAATCTGAGTGCTCTTACAGTGATGGCTAGACCTAAAGTGCTTACTGGAAGGGTCAACATTCCAATATCTGTCTTGTTGTACAGTTCAGGGGGAAAATTATTTACCTTAAAAAATCCTTCTCAAAAGACAGAAAGCAGAACGGAAACCTGCTGAAAAATGACAAATGCTAGAGGCACTGAAGGAAAATAGCTGTGTTAAATCCAGTCTCTCTGGATATTGGGTGCCTTAGTCACATTTGCCATCATTTTATGCCTAAAACCTTGTGTCCTTTGCAAACTTTTCAGTACTTAGGATAATATAGATCTTTCTTTTCAAGGCAAGATTTGATTGCAGAGGAAATGTGTATCAAAAAATGTTTGGGGTTTGTGGCATTCTCCAGGAGTCAACATACCTAAGTGAGTTACCTTTCACAAGAGTGATGGAGAGTTTAGCAATAGTTATGTGTTTACATCTCTACTCTGAGATATATTAGAGTTGACTTTAAGTACAAGTGTGCTACTGCCAAATTGTGTACTCAAGGAAAACCAGTAACATATTGATCCTACTGTAGGTCCTGTGTGGTTAAACAAAGTCTCCATCTGAATTCAGTAGAAATTTACACAGAAACAAGACTTGTTTTCCTGAGGATTTGTGCTTTAAGTGTTATCTTCCAAGATCTGTCACATACCAAGGGGGATTCCTTCTCCTGCATACTTTGTCCCCTTTGATTTGCCAGGGTGCACATTTTTTAAGTCACAGTTTGTCTCTCCTAGTTTTCCTGTCAGGTACCTATGAAAATGGAGTCCTCATATTAAGCCGATGTCTCCTGAGACTGGTGAAACATAAGAATATAAGCATGTAAGTGAAGGGTAAATAGAATTCTCCCAGTCCCCAGTTCCTGCGGGTTGGGG
>WEIT01040826.1:7609-32560 GCA_013389985.1 Dryoscopus gambensis
CGGGCTCCCGCAGCCTCCGGGCCTTGAAAAGGAGTCCCGGGGCTCGCTGTGCGCGCAGGTGTGCCCGGCGGGGGAGGCTGGCGTGCAGTCCCGTCTCTTGTGTGTCTGGGGATGTGCAGCACATTAGTATGCAGCGAGCATACTGCTGGTGCAAGGGAATACGGCGGCAGTGCCACATGTCCGAGTTCGTGCCGATGCAGAGCCCATAAATTACACTTGAGCGTTCGATCTTCTGCCCTCAGTCCTGGCTCCTGTGCTCGAGTCTAGTTGGGGTTTTGTCTTTCCCTCGTCGGAAATGAAAAAAAAAAAAAAAANGGGTACCAAAAAAAAATCGAAATATTATTCTTTACTAATAGCACTGGTGTATGGCTCTGGTAAGGTTGCAAGTATGTGTTTCTTTGAAAGGTGTAGGGAGAAGGGTAGAAATGCAGTGTCTCCTTCGACTTCGGCAATGCAGCTGACTTTAATGGCAGTGGCACATCAGCCTGCGTAGTGATAGTTGTGTCCTTACGGTCCTTAGACACAGAAATGCCTTTCTGAATGAAATAATCAAAGACAGCAGAATGGGTGGCCGAGTTGGGTGAAAATCGTGGCAAAATTATAAAATTTGCGATTTAGAGCTTCTCGTTTTTGTGCCTCCCGTTTTGCCCCTGAAATTCTATTGTTCGTGATGTTTTAAGTTTTTTTCTGGTCGGATAAGTGGGAAAAGGTGTGGATTCCACGGTGCATGCTGTCATTGATTTACAGTTTGCTTTTCTAAAACCGTTATAGTAACAGCTGGATTGCAACCTTGAAAACGAGAGAATGAAAACACACAACAGTGTTACAAAGGAGACTGGGATTCATTAGACTCCTCCACTCTCAAGCCCCGATCCTGCAAATATTTAAGCATATATGGTTTCACGTGCCGGAGTTCCCCACCAAGTTCCACCCGATTACAGCTTAATATCAAAACTGTGTACAGTCTCAGGGCCACAGAATAGGCTCACCAAATATGGGTGAAATTAGACTATTTTTAGTTTTCTGTCGATAATGAAAGTTTATTCAGCCTTTTATGTTTATTGGGAAAATAAACATCTTACTGATATGAAGCGCTGTTTAAAAAGACTCTGGCATCCATCCTCTGAAAACCTAGACGGAGATTTGTCAGCGAATATGAAAATACTGCATACTGTATTTGCAATGTGTTAAGTATGGCATAAATTACGTGCAAAGTCAAAATCCCTTCATGTGTAAACAAAACTACAACTTGCAGTTCTCCTGACTAACGCTGAAAATGTCCATCTTGTGTATGTATGAAGTAAAAGAGAATGTGAGGCTTCTCTCTTCTCCTTTGCCCAAATGTGAATGGCTGAAATTAATTTTATCTGTAGTTTACTAGGGGAACCGTTATATATATTTATATATTTAGGTCCACGAGATAGATGATGTCCCAGTCAAAAGGATTGTATTTTTGCCTGAAAAATTAGTCTTGGGCAATGAATAATTTTTCGTTAGTGTGGCGTTCCGAAGTGCTAGGTACACCTTTAATGAAAGTCGGTGTGGTAGGTACCGAAAGTGACTTTGTGGAAAGTTTATTTTGGCTGCATGAAAATGAGCCTTATTCACTCTTTTTTGGAGGTATGCTAGGACTAACATTCTGTTTCCTTTCATGTATAAGTTAAATCATTATAGAACCCACAGGGAAAATATAAATTCTTAGGGCCAAATTAAATCCTTGGCCTCACACGGTGAGAACTGAAAATACAAAAGCTTTGTGCCTTTCCGGACACAGGACTCCCTTCTGTAAACGGAGGCGTGTGAATGGCTTTGCCTATGAAAGTAATTCAGGTAGAAATTGATGGAACTTGTCACTGGAATTCTAATGTTTATATGCTTATGCTTTTGAAGAATGGTATCCCAGAGAGAGAATTTATACGTAGTTTTATAAAGTTTTAACTTCAGCTACTGTAAACCTGCACTTGTGTATAACCTTCAGTTTTCTACTTGATCACAAATTTACTGATGTCTGTGCTGCTAGTCGTTGAATTTATTAAAAGAGATCTGGATATTTGTAATATTTTGCTATCGGTGAATAACGTCATTTATGTCTTAAGAGTACAGGGACATGAACAGGAGTGTGTTTTATGCAGTTGTGAGGATCAGTGTTCACAGTACAGTCTTACAGTGAGTTTAGGAATGCTGGAGAAGAAGCTGATAGAAAGTGCAGGAGAAAATAGATTATCAAGAAGGTGGTTTATAGAGTTGAAATTTAAGGGAAATTTGCCATCATTCTTTATGTAAAACTTTATGCTGTAATCATTTAGTATCTACAGGTAATGCAGTGGCAAGGCTTCATAGCACACTAAGTATATGCAGGATTTTATATTCTAAATCAAGGCAAAAATTCTCTTTTTTTAAAGAGTAATCCCTAGTGTCTCTGATGGTAGCTTAGACCACAATATGCTATGTGCAAGCATGAGTTTATTTTAAGAACTTGATTGCGACATCGTGCCATTGTCTTTGAAATTCAGACTTAAAATTTGCTAGGTGGTCATCTGGGATATGCGTGTATCTTCCTTATGCGTAATGAAAAATGAAATCAAATTTCAACAGTGACAGCTGAAGCCAAAGGGAACTTATTGAAGGAGAGGCAGAACTGGCTTCTTACTTGAAGCAGGACTCGTAAATTCCCTAAAATCTCAAAAAAAAAAAAAAGGAGGCAGGGAGGAAGGAAGTGCTAGGAGTGAAAATTTGTCAGGCCTCCTCGGATCAGGAGGATTTGAAATAACTTGGGTATTTTGGTCTGTGTACAGTAGGTCTGCTACTTCCCTGTGAGAAGAGATTTTGTGTTGCTGAATAATCCTAAAGCCGGTTTACCTCTCTGCCGGGAGCGCTCGTCTAACGCGGAGCAGTATCGTGTCGTACATTGTGGCGCTTTGCATAATACTGTTGAAAATTCACAGTTTGCTCCAGGCTGTCTTTGGTAATGAAGACCTGTGTGTTCAGCTGGATGCTTGCATCTTGATAAAGTTTGACTCATATTCTGGATATGAATTTTAAACAAACAACAGTAAAATTTTTAGGTTGGCTTGTTTGTTTACTGTTCTATGCTGTTACTATATAGTTATATAAAAGAGCAAGTAAGCTATTGTCTTAATGGGTCTGGGAAGAAAGGAATGAATATAGTTCCTTAATGTAATGATGTTTAGTACTTTAGCATGTGTTACTCTTGTATCACCTGAAAATGCTTCTCATCCTTCAGCTCGGGGTTTTCTTTGCGTTCCCGTATCACGGCACTTTCACTTGAGCCCCACAAAGACAGACTGACTGGGATAATAATGAGTGTGCTAGATTTGTTTTTCATCTGCGATCTAACTAGGGTTTTAAAAATAAAAGCCGCAGTTTATACAACTTTGAGAGCTTGTCCCACTGTTGTGAGGGGTGAAGAAGAATCCCGGGTGAAGTACAGGTATGTCTTTGTATCACTCAGAGTCAAGTCTGATTGAGTAACCGGTGAAACGAACACTCCTTGCTTCTTTTCATGCCAGAATAGCCTTGCTCAGTCATTCTATGAGGCTTCTGCAGAGGTGAGCTGGTTCACTTAGAGCCCCTCTTATTTTTGGCAGGTGTCTTTTTGTTTGATCAAGTCTTGCGTTTAGTGAAATTTAGATCTGATACACTGGAGATTTGTCTAAACAACATGGCAGGTTTTCAGTGGTTTTTGTTCGTGGATCTAATACCGTTTGCTTTTCCTTCGTGGTGGATTGTAACACTCCGTTGGTATATTGCTACACTGAGTTTGAAAAATGCTGTGTCTGTGTAAGTTAAATAAGAGGTGCGTCTTAGGTATGGCTTTATGCAGTTCTTCTGAAAGTTTTGTGAGTTATAAAAACGAGAAATGCCTCTAACTGGTGATGTGGAGAGGCTAAGAATCAAGGAAAAGATGAAAATAAAATAAATGGAAATGTTTATTTCAATGGAAAAGAGCAGAATGGGACATTAAAGTGATAGTAGATGGGTAAAGGAGGGATGATAGCTCATCTCCAGGTAAGTGTGGAGCACTTGCAACATAAGGCATCAGAGTCAATGCAAGTTCAGTATTTGTAACAGATACCTGTTGCTGCAGCAGTTACTGGCAAACTTACCATACGGTCCGTAAGGAAACTAATGCACTGTTGCACTGATTGACATCTTGTAGGTGGTGACAGTGGATTGGATGGGTTAGGAGGACCAGGAGTTCAGCTCGGAAGCCCTGATAAGAAAAAACGCAAAGCAAATACACAGGTAAATTCCCTTTGCTTCTTTTGAACTCTCAATAAATAGTGCACTCAAATGTTGTTTGCCGTTACGACTATCTCTCATTGTTCAGAATATCAGTTTGTTGTCACAAATAGCAGCTACATACCAAATATTTCAGTTTTACTGTGAAGCTGAAATCTTCCTAATGCTAGTTATTTGCACTGAGGTTATATTAATCCCTGTAAGTTGCCAAAGACATATAAAGAGAACAGTGCAATGAGGCTGCAACAACTTGTATTTTTACCATATGGATTTGATTCTGAGATAGACTTTTTTTTAATGACTTTGTAGCCATTGGTAGAAATCTGTACAGCATGAGTAGTTGCCATGAGACTACCTCTCTCCTTATGTTCATTCCTGTATGTGTAGGTTTGTGGGCTAATGAATCGGTACACTTTGGTAATGCTTTGACCAAACTCTTGGCACACTCCCCAAGTGATTTTCAAGCAAAAGCTGTGAGGCAGGCACAGCTCCTTTCTGGTGAATCCCTGCAATTTGACATTTCTATGCAGTTTTTCTGCCCAGAAAAGAAAGCCTCAACAGAAAACATCTTAAGCGATTGGATATCTATAGGGCAGAGTTTTCCTTTGTGTGTTCATTCAGCTTTAAGTGAGAGTCTCTGTTAATTTGGTACTGCCCAGTGGGAATAACTTTATGTAGGCAAAACAATCTCTCTCTGTTGGGCCTATGTGGAGTCCATTGAGATGCGGAACTGTTTTCTTCATTTTTGTTTTGTTTTAAAGTAGTTGTGGTGAAACCTGCTCTGAGAAATACTCAGTTACTTTACGAGGTTTCACACGTCTTTCTTGCCAGAGTTTCCTTATGTTCTGGAATGGTAATAACTCTAGAGGATGTGCAGATTAGCTTCTGTTCCTTCTGACCAGGTTCAAAATTTGCATTGCAGCAATTTTTTTTTTTTAAATAAATTTTCAGTCTGAGTTTATTAGTACTTAAGAGGAAATGCTTTCTGTGAGCGCAGTTAGTGTGAGGGGAGGGTGAACCCAGTAGGTGTTCCCTACAGGCTAGTCTAGAATGAATTTCAATTGTACAGCTTCACTGGTGACATGTAAACAGACTCTGGGCTCCATTAAACACTCAATTGTGCTCCGTAACCAGAGCATAATCCTTGTATTTCGTACCTACTGACTATGCTTTGCACACTGTCCATGATCACTGAATGCCCATAAGGGATACCTCTGTTTGGTATGGAAATGTACAGCGTAGAATATTCCACAGACCAGAGACAATACCAGTCTGCTGACTCCTATATTCTATATGGCTGTTTTAGGGTTAGAGTACCATTAGGCTTGTATATGCTCATAGAAGCAGGGTGTCTTAAGAGATGTATATTCGGTAACATGAACCCAAAATGAAATTAAAGAAATGCTTCAAATCCACTCTTCAACATTTGGAAATACTTTGTGTATGTGTTTGTGACAGTTGGCTTTCTGTATTGCTGCTTGCCTTTTGTAAAAGATTATGAAATAGAAGTCACAGATCAAGTGGTATTTTCAACGGCAATTTTTTAAAAACACTGAGACTACTGTAAATCACCACATTATCTGGAGCCCAAGCTCCTCTCCTGCCTCTATACTGAAATTTCAGACAGCCTGGCCGGGTACATTGGGTGAATTTTACACAACAGCTAAACGGTTCTTTCAGTGGTTGTATTGCTAATCCAGGACCTCTGTGGTTGGTCTGTCTTGCAGGGAAAATACTAAAACTAATTAAAATGTTGTATTTAAAATACTTGTAGGGGTCATCATTTCCTCCTCCATCTGAATATGCTCCACCGCCGAACCCAAGCTCTGACCACCTTGTAGCTGCAAATCCATTTGATGACAACTATAATACTGTGTCTTATAAACCACTTCCTTCAGGAAATCCATATTTTAGTAATCCTGGTTATCCTGGCTTTGGAGGATATAATACTTTCAGAATGCCGCCTCACATGCTGCCCAGAGTGTCCTCACCGTACGGTGGTTCTTACTCCCTCAGAAACCAACCACATCCTCTTCCTCAAAACCCTGTTGGCATGGGTTTTAGTCGACCCCATTCTTTCAGCTTTGGTCCGCCTGAGAACCCAGGTTTTGGGAATCAACCACCTTATAGCAGTGGTCAGATAAATCAAAATGTCAATATACCTGCTCAGCATTTCAGGCCAAATCCTGGGGAGAACTTCGGCCATTCTGGTCAGATACCTCACCCGGATGTGCCGACCAACTTTGGTCCTGGAACCAATCCAAATTTTCCAAATTCTCAGCTAGAGTCAAACCATTCTTTTGTTCCTCCACCAAACACGTACAACCAGACAAAATCATCGGCACAAAAGCAAGACTTTAGTCAAGGTGCAAGCAAAGCATCCAGCCAGAACGCTGCAGCTCATCAGCATCATCACAGGACAGAGGACACTGTAAGTCAAGGTAACAGTGACCTGAAGAGTGTTACTCGAAACAATGTGGTAAATCAGGATAACAGCCATTCTAACAGCGCTGATAACACCAATGCTGGCCACTCAAATGGGACTCAGAGCAAGTCTCGCCAGCCTCGAGGTACTGCTGAAGGATGCAACTCTGAAAAGAGCAGCAAAACACCCCTCCATCCCAGTCGTCATGGGCACTCGTCCTCTGAACCCGTCTATCCATGTGGAATTTGTACACGCGAAGTCAACGATGACCAGGATGCCATCCTGTGTGAAGCCTCTTGTCAAAAATGGTTCCATCGGATCTGTACAGGCATGACGGAGTCAGCCTATGGCCTTCTCACAGCAGAAGCATCGGCAGTGTGGGGCTGTGACACTTGCATGGCTGACAAGGATGTGCAGTTAATGCGCACGAGAGAGACTGCAGGACCGGCTGCACTGAACACAGAAGGCTGACAGCCTGAGTTGGTGCTAGTTGAGGAAATACTTGCTATGAAAATTTGGTTACAAATTGGGTACTTCGTTTTCTGCAGACAATCAGTTGTGTTTGATTGCTCTCATCTTTTTTCCCTAATCTGTTTTCATTCATAAACTTCCATCTCAGCTTTTGTACTCTTAGTTTTATGTGTCCAAATGTTTTACAGGATGGAATATTTTTTATTTCTGATTAAACTATAACTGACAATTGATCGGAAGTAGGATGAGCACTGATGATATTATCGAAGGAAAAAATGCGCCTGTATGAATAGCCCTAATTTGCTAGTGTGTATTAATGTGTTAACTAACACTAGCATTTGGTGCTTGGTTTTAATGGTACTATATTTGCAAGTACTCATACTTTCTTTTTTTCTTTTGGCATGAATGTCTATTACTGATGTTCTTGCTAGCCTTTCTCTGAATATAGTGGAGATAACATGGAGGAATGTGCAGTACTAATAGTTGTTATTTTAGCGTAAATAAAGAGAATTTTGTATGTGCTTTTTCCTATTTTTGAGGTAAAGCATTAATGTGCTATTCAAAAAACATGAATTCATACTTAGGAACACAATGAAACCCGCTAACTTACACATTTCTGTTTCCCTGAAAAGGCAATAATCTCTTTTGACTTCTCAGCAATTACTTGCTGAAGGCTCTTGCTAGATCTTGCATTATTTGGAAATTGTTGCAAAATAGGATTAAATTGGAAAAAGAACACATCAAGTTTATGAAGTCCATTGCTTTAAATCTAGAGAATGCCAAAACTAGGGTTGCACACGTAACTTTGATTCGTTTATCTTGAGGACATACCTTGGGATACAGTCTTTGCATCTGTCACAGTTGTGCAGTCATGCATCTTTCTCATTCGTTCTCACTGATGGTTCCAGTCTCCTGCCTCAGTGCTGCCTGAGAACTGTGAATGAACTAGTGCATGGAACATCCTGCCCAGCTTCTAGGGCTGTCAGCTACAGCCTGCTCAGTCACCCTGAGCTTACACAGTCCACTTGGCATGAAGGAGGGGGCAAGGCAATGCACGGGCTCTGAATTGCATTATATTTTGGCTAGCAAAGTCTTAAAACTAAATTCCCACTGCTGCCTCAGCCAGTCTTGCAGCGAGGGGGTGTGAAATCTAAGGTGAATAAAAAAAATACAGCTGTGATATCAGGTGAGTTTAGCTCACATCAGAACTAAGTGGTCAGAAGTTTAGCTGCTTTGCTAAACCTGATATCCTACTGACAAGTATGAATGGCTAAAGCTAGAGCTTCATGTGTGATGCTAAGAAATTCTATTTTAATAAGGGTAATTGGATCTTATTCTTGATCTCCAAAATAACGCCCCTTCTTTTTTGAATGTCCAGAAGCATCTAGCCTCCCAACAGTTCAGCCTTAGCAGTGTGATAATGTTGCATGTGCAACTGAAAAAGTTTCTTTAGAGAGAAATATTGTTTTGAATTAATAAAAAGAGGCATGGTAATAACAGATTCTGCTTGTAATATGTACCACTGTGCTGGAAACGGTCTTTAAACGGCAATTAAATCATACGTCAAGCTTACGGGTACTAGTCATAGTTCCCTGATGTGATAAATTTTTCAGGTCTGTGATGATGAGTGATATAGGAGTTTGTAGAGAATACGGTCATCTAATAAAGAGGTGGTTTTTATGGTAAGCCGTGCTAATGAGTAAAAGTAAGGCCTGCTTGATAGTTCACCATCATGTTTGATTTTAAATGGGCTCTACTGTGGTACATTCCTGGAAGATGCTGTGTAGATCCACACAACTTGTTTCATTTTAAAAGTGAAAAGTTTTGCTGTAAAAGTGCAGTATGGCCCCCTTTTTTTTTTTTTTTTTTTTTGCTTGTCTCTCATCAGAAAAAAGTAAATAACGGCTAAAGTGTAAGTGACATATTTCATATCTTGCGAATTTTCTGTATGGAGATGTAAAGTGTAAGATAGATCCAGAGCTTCTATTTTCATCACTAGTTGGTTTAATTTATTACATTAACTAGACTTAATCTTGATTTGTTAGAGGTGTGATTTTAAAACCAACAACAAAAAACCAAAGGAGCAACAACCTCTGTTAGAGAGATTTATTCTTCGGTAGCTTTCCTAATGACTGACAGACTGTTTGAATTTGCTTTTGGTACCTGAAGTAGCAATTAAACCAAACCTTGTTTAGATAGAGTTGTTCCTCTGGGAATCGGTTTAATCTCTGCAACAATTTGCACTGTGAACATGATGGAACTGGTTCACACCTACAGTAAAGTAAATGAAATAAAAATTTTGCTCAGTGAAAATTCAACAAAAGCTCCAATGATGATATTGTTATCTTTCCCGCTCCCACACCCCGTGCCTCTTGCGAGAAGATTTTTGGGGCATTTGTTCTCAGAAGTCCAAATAATGTTTTAACATTTTGGAACAAACATTATATTTAAAATAGCCATGTATTTCTTAATCTCTTCCTCAACCCAACATGAAGTTAGGCAACTATTTTCTAGATTAGCTGTCAGAATGTTCTTAAAAACACTTAAAATCAACTGGATTATCATTTTTATAAGGCTTTAAATTGCGTATTTGTGAAACTTATTCTAACAATTTATTTTAGGTTTTTTTAAACTGGTACTATATTTGGTTTTTAACCCAGTAAATTTTCTGCATTTATTAACCTGTAAGTTCAAGGCATTAGCAAATGTCAATTATATCAAATAAAAACAAATTAACAACCCACCCTGCACTTGCTAGCACACTGATCCTAGAGATATGACTAACAAGGATCTCCAAAAGTCATCCAGCCAATCTGCTTGCCCTACTGATATGCTCTTGGCTTACTTGAACTTTTTATCTAGAGAGCAGTTATATTTTGGTTTTCTCTGCATGTGTTGACTAGTAGTAGTTCAAGTATGCACAGGAAATACAGCGGTCCTGTTTAATTAATAAGGTACTAGGAAAATGTCAGCTGATTAGCATTAGAAGTTAGTTCTAGAATGATAGNGAGGGCTGACTAGAATAGGTGAGGGTTTTTTCGTAATACTCTCTATGAAACAATTTGTATTGGACTCTCATGCGCTTCTTTCATTACCGGTGATTTAGACTGTGCTGGTGCTGCACACCAAAAATATTGCAAAGATTTTGTAAATCTTGCAAACCTTAACATTTTTATGGGAAATGCCTGTGTCCTTTTTAAATAGTTTCTGGTCATGGACAGAAGGGCAGCCTTATCTTGCTCCCAAATTTTTTCCCCCTCGGCTAGGCTGAAATAAATAGGTATAAATTGGACTGTACTGTGCTTCATACTTTTTTGCTAGTGACCAATTTTGTATGAGAAAACATGTAAGTGACAGTGCTGTATACGGACTAGAGGGCAGGTAGCAAAAATCCTGTTTCTTGCTGGTTTAGTCATTCCTTCTACAACTTGAAACATGCAGTTTAAGTGTTTGTGCCTGTCTCTTCTTTCAGAAGATGGGACTGAGGCTTACTTCCAATGGTTGTTTAGAGGCCTAGTAATTATTTGAGATCTTCAGATGAAAGAAGCTAGAGCAAAGTAATGAAGTTTGCTCTACTTAAAACAATAATATAATTTGGGGGGCTGCTCAAAGAAGAGTATACTTTGTGACCTCTGAAGTTTTTAATCTAAGAACCAGTCTTGTAATCACATTTTTTCAGGCTTAATTTCAAGCATGTGAGAATTAATGAAGCCGGTGAAACTGCATGCACACAGTCAAGAATGTTTTTTAAGTGTTTGCAGTTTGGGGCCTGTGATATTTGCAAGTGAAGTGCTTTTATGGTTTGAGATTTTTACAAAATCAGCGGTGTTAAAATGTAGCACCTTTTTAACATGTGTCTTTATTCCAACTTAATACAGTAACACATCTGCATTAAGTATATCCCTTTCATTTTATAAATAAATAAACATTGCCTGTCAGTAAAAGTATTGGTGTAACATTTTTAAAAAAGGAAGTCATGCTTCTTATCATGTTGTATGTGACTTAAATGACTGTTTCATATTAAAACTAATCTTTCCTTATGTACTGCTTAAATATACCTGTTTTGGGATATCAGTTCAGTACTTTTTATACAATCTTGAATGTGTTCCACATTGGTGACATGTATTTTTGCAACAACTTTCTTGTTTTGATTTTAAATTAGAGCATGTCTGATGTAATACATGCGTTAGTGCTGTGATGTGTGACAAAGTTAATGTATGTAATTCAAATTGGAAAAGTTTCCAGACTTTGTCCAACATTAACCCTGTGACCAGGGATTAAATTACTATGTAATACAAATTATTCCATACCATGATGTGTTTTAAGCTACTCTATGAAGTATGTGAAATATTATTGTTTATGGATTGGTAGCTGGTGTGGTATCTTGCATGGAATGAGGTATGATAGATGGTAGCAATTCACAATAATAAAAACGGAGTACCTTTCAGAACACACAGCACTGATACGCATAGTCATCTCGTTGCCCTTACTTAATATGAATTTCTTAATATTATCTGCTGATAAATGGGTGAACGTTTGGTAATCGGCTCTTGGGTGTGAAAATTCTGTTCTAACACTCTTTACTTGTTTTACAAAACATAATTTTTTTTTTGTTTGTTTGGAGGCATATAATTTTTTTGTCTATTGGATGTGATTAGATATATGCAGGAGGATGTAGAACTGGATGTATTTTAAAGTTATTCTGCAGTTGCTAAGTTTTGTCAGAAGCTTTCTATATTAGAATAAATTCTTCCCTAAAATTGGAAACTAAGTGTACTTAGCAGAACTCTTTAAGGCAATATAACCATCCTACACTACATCTTGAGTTGTGCACATTCACTTTTTTATACGGAGGTGATAACGTATGCTTTATATAGAAGAAAAGAAAGGTCCTTTTCGTGGCCTAGTGCTATGTGTCATCAGTTCTGAGGTAATTAGTTCTGAGTGGCATTCAGACCCTTAGAGGTGCTGCCTCTAGCTTAAAGTTTTCAGTGTCACCCTTAGTCTCCTGGTTTAGAAGTGGCTTATCCCAACACCATAGAGAATACCCATTTCTGCATTGTTTACCATACATGATTAATTTTCCTTTTCATGTTCAAACAAACTGTCTCAAAATAATTTTTTGATCCAACCCCAATTTTTTACTTGGAGATTTGTGCACTGTGTGTCAGGAATTGCTGTACTGGAGACAGTTTGGGATTGGAATTATGAGAGATGTCCTGTCTGTTCCTAGACACTCATCTTTTCCTCTACAGAATGGTCTAAATCCGGACTTCCATATTGCTTAAAGACGGCAAGCTCTTAATATACTTCTTCTTCTTTTTTTTTTTTTATCTCCTTCTTTCTTTCTCGATAGGTTTGTTTTTTTTCTGGAATGTGAAATAATACAAAGTTGTTAGAGATTTTTATTTAAAACGTGGTCTTTCCTCCAGGTTTGTGTTTGTGGCCTTTAGAGCAGGCACTGTGGGCCTTCTACCTTGGAATTTTTTGTCCACGTTCTCCTTCTAGAGTTAAAAGCGAGTAGGAAAAGGCAAGTTACCAATCTACTTCCATCCAAAAAATGCAAAATATAAGCCAATTAAGATTGTTGACATTTAATTTTTTTTTTTTTTAATAACGACGTGCTATTTTTACCGTTTAGAAGAACATATATCAGAATCTGATTCAAGTGTTCTCGAAAAATGTATATGGTAGACTTTGTCCAGCACTGTATGTAACTTTGTTTCTTTCTGTTGTCTGGTTTCAGTTTCTTTTAAAATAAAGATAATTTTTGCGGGGAAGTTGCCTGTTGACTTTATGAAGATGATGTAACGCCTAGATGGACTCTTCTAATGTTCCGTCTGTGAGAATGCCTTAGGATTAGGTATAATCCTGCAAGAAGCACCATGAGATCATATGGATCAGAAAATACAGGTCCTGCCTCTCTTGGAGAGCTCCACTGTTCTGTAAAGGTGTTAATCTGCAGTAACTTCAAAGCAGATGTGCCTTCAGCCCCATTTTCTTCCTTACAGGATGGGAGGGAAGGCTCAAGCACCATTTTTCCTGAATAGATGTATATTTAATAACTTTCTGTCCTTGGGAAATGATTATACAAAGAATTATTTAATCTAATTTATAAAATTATTACTAAGCTCTTCCTGTTAGTTAAAATGCCAGAACAAACACCTACCACATCACTGCCTAACCAATAATTTTTGAAAGTAACTGATATAGGTCGTCCCAGGCCACATATGCAAAACAGTTTGTTGGAATAAACAGAATCTCATAAAATGTTTCTGCTTTTTGTAAAAGATGTGGAGGGGTGAGAGAAATGAGAGAGAACTTAGAAAGGGAGAAAAAAAGTTTAATAATTAAAGATAAGAAAATGTAAACTATTTAAATGATTTTTTTTTCTCCCATGTATTCAAACATCTGAAGCCATTCGAAGTGAAATAACCTCAGAAAAGATATATGTGTGTATAGGCTGGTGGGAGGTCCAGAATATTAATATTATTAAGGTCCATCTGGAACATAAATCTGCATCCTTCATAGCACAGGAGATGGGCATTTAGGAATCAGATTTTCAATGGAAAAATTTATCTTCTTGCACCGCAAACTTTTCTCTGGAAACTTTCGACTGATAAAGTTACTGCCAGCAGAGAAACCATTATGCATGGGTGTCTCGTTTATTTTGCAAGTGTGTCACAGCCAGAGTGCAGCTTGTCCAGGTAAGGCTGTGGTGTGGAGTGTGTGGGACAGAGGCAGTGTTTCTGCACCTACACATCAATTCAAAACTTTTCGGGTTGATCCAAGACCTTGCTGAGTCCTTTTTGTGCCCTCTAGCAGCTAAATCTGCTACTTTGACATAAAAATGTGCTAGTGATATTTCCTATCTCCTACAAGCTTTGCATTGCAGATCTAGCTTTAAAGTAAATAGACTTTTTGGTTGATGTATTGGAGCTCTTTTGTGTAATTTGAGAAGACCAAATACTGGTAACCGTAACTGTGTCCTGCTTTGTAAAGCATGTATGCAAGGTGTAGTCCTTCTAGCAGGAATAAATACTAAGCTGCTTCATTTCAGTATATTCTCTGTAATTAAACTAAAAATGACACCTGGGTGACCAAGGCAGAAGACCTGCACTCAAACCCTCTGATTTACTGTCTGTGAATGAACTCTCCGTAACTGAAGGACGCATTCTGGATCGCTACAGCTGCATTCTGGAGCGGTAAGAGATTTTGAGTTACTAGTACATTATAATCATTCTAACTGCTGCTGCTATGTACTTCCAATGTTCTTGGAAAGAGGAGTTCAATTCTCATATTCCAGTCTGTGCAAGGATTCTTCCAGATGATATTGATGTGAGTGCGTGAGGGTGAAGAATAACCGAGGAATCACATGAGTTAGGATGGATTTCTTGCTCTGAAAAGGTTTTAAATCTCTGTGATATCTAGTTTTATATATATATACAGTACTTAAAAGTAGCCTCTATTATTTGAATATTGCTGTGTGTTATAGGTAATAGAACATAAAAATTAAATCTTAACATAAAAATTAAATCTTCAGTGATACACATCAGAAATCCTAGCTAATGTGTGCCATGTTAAACTCCATTATTCTTGGTCATATTTTAAAAGAAAGAGGGGAAAATGAGACTTTTTGGTTCTGGATTTTCTCTAATAGTTCTGGGTAATTTTATACTTTTGAGGAACTTAAACACACCTGAATTTTTATCCTACTGTGTTTGGCTCATCTTTCAGACCATATTCTCCAGAAGCAGTTGCTTTCAATATACTAGACTTTATTTTGGCAGAGACAGTGTTACAGATTGTTTAAGAAACGTGGAGTGGTAACGTGCAAATTACCTCCCGAGTTTTTGGCAGAGACAGTGCAACAGACAGTATTGCTCAGCAATAGCATGGGGCTGCCGGTATGACCCAGTTATTTTTAGGGGACGTGTGGAAGTTTCGGTGCCAGCATTGCCAGAGTAGGTTAAGGAAGGTGATCCTGCCCCTCTGCTGAGCCGTGGTGAGGCCAGAGTTGGAGTACTGTCTGCAGTTCTGGGCCCCTCAGTACAGGAGACGTGGAGCTCCTGGAGCAGATCCAGCAGAGAGCTACCAAGCTGATCAAGGGTCTGGAGAATCTCTCTTACAAGGACTGAGGAAGAACTTCCTTATGGGTACAGGCTGCCCAGAGAGGCTGTGGAGTCTTCCTCACCGTAAATATTCCAGAACCATCTGGACACAATCCTATTCCATGTGCTCTGGGATGACCCTACTTGAACAGGGAGGCTGGACCAGATGGACCCACTGTGGTTCCTTCCAACCTGACCCATTCTGCGGTTCTGTGTATCAGTCAAATCCATTCTCAGCTTTTGATAGTTTTTTGCTAGAAATCCTACACTACCAGCACTTTGTCTCTTTATAGAAATGTATGTGGGTGATACGAGCTGCATTCCTTCCTGCTGTGCTGAGGTGTGTGTGCTGGCAGCCGGAGTCGTGCGCCCGGCCCTCGGGNCTCGCTGCCCTTGCGCGGCGCCCGGGCCACCCCCGCCAACATCTTCTGCAGCGAGCAGTACCTGAAGGTGGGCGGCCGCGCCCCGCTCGCCTCACGGGCCTCCTGCCGCGCAGGGCCGCGGCCGCGGGGTTACTGCCTAACCCTGCTCAAAAGCACGCGCGCCGTACACCATGGCAACTCTTGAAGTTCATAACCCTTTATCTTTTATAATCTCGCTTTATGTGCTGCAAGCTATTAAACGCCCGTCCTGCGGCAGATAATGGCTTTACCACTGCTCATTCCCTACTAAATGCTCTCCCTACTCAACAGGTGCCAGCTGCCTTTACTCTCATAAATGGACTGAATTTATACATTTGCTTATACTGTGAATAATAATTCTAAATTTGAGATCCACGGCTTCTGTTGCAGTGCTGAAGAGCCAACATTTTCAATCTCGTTGATAAAATATATAACTTTGTGACAATCCACCCTTAACGGGAAGGAAGCACCTTTTCTGGGCCTCCACAAACCTCCACGGTGGATACAAAGCAAATTATTTCCATCAATAGTATCTGTTTCTTGAGGTTTACTGTATGCTTGTGCTGAGTGTTTTGAATATGTGAGACTTAATTTAAAATAGTAAATATTAGTATAAATTATATTTTTATAGGTAAGCATCCCTCCCTTTTTATTTGAAGCCATTTTATATGCTCCTATTGATGACACAAATAGCACAGCAAAGATTGGAAATGGAAACATTTTCTTCACCTTGTGTAAAAAAGAACCAGCCATGTGGGATTCCCTAACTCTAGCAAATGGTAAGTGTTCTCCTCTGAAAATTAGCCGGCCTGTAAGGAACCCGTACTGTGAAACTTCTGCTGGTAGATATCTGCTTGGTTCAACCTTGTTGCTCATTATTCAAAGTATGTGAGAACAAAGAACACCTACTGGTTGTAGCGCATATGAAATAAAACAGTATTTCTTGTAAAACTTGCATTTTGTGTGTAAACAAATCTTAATTTTTCTCTTTTAGACGTGGGCTTGGTAGACACTGCTTTGTGGAACTGTAACCATGTTGCATTTTGCGAAAGTAGCAGGAGAAATCGTGTTTTCATTAACGTGATACGTACCGGTAGAACTCCGGGCCTAAATGACTAAAACAGTCTATTTTTTTAAGCTGGCAAGGAAAAACTACAATATCTGCGAGAGAATGCTGTTCTAAAAGCCCAAGAAAAGGCAAGAGAGGAGACAGAAGCAAAAAAAATTACAAAACAGGAACACAAAAAATATGCTTTGGAGGCCACAATGAAGGTACGTTTAGAAGGAGCTCTACAAGACGTACGTGTAAACAACTACCAAATAATCTGGCAGACGCTTTGTTAAATGTACCTTAAAAATATGAAAAGTACCAGTTTTTAGTATAGTAGTGGTGACACTTAAAACATATTTTTTACCAAATAAAGATATTTTGTGGCCTTTGCAGGTGTTTAGACCTTCGGCACTGCGAAAAATATGATTTTAAAAAAAATCTCATTTATTTGTTGCTGTATTTTGTATCAGACTTGCTGTTTTTTGTGTTTTGTGTGTTTGTATCTCTGTCATTCTGCTTTTTATGAATATTTTAAGATATGCTCTTAACATTTTTACGTATGTGAAAAGTCTGGTCACTTCACTTGTATTCAAAGGATTTTTTTGAAGCCTGCAATACAATTTTAAGATTGTATATGCAATATGGACCAAAATGAACTACAGTTAGTGACTGTCTTAGTAGGAACATTGTACCTAATCTGCATATGTAATAATCTCAAAGAGAAGAGGAGAAATGAGAAAGAGTGTATTAAAATGATCACATTTCTTTACACTCCAGAGATGTGCATTGGAATGTGGCTAGGACTTTCACTGTTCAAAAGTGAAACTTATTTCTGAATGTTCCTGGATTGTGGCTTAGGGTTGTTAGTAAAATAGTTTAAAAATGAGATTTCTAAAAGCTAATCAGAAATCTTTACACTCACAGTCATTTTTAAGCATCTTAATTAACTCTGCTTGTATGGTCACATTATCGGTTACACTACGCTTGGGATATGAAACTGGGAAAATAATGGTAACTTGAACTTAGTCATGTTAGTATTATCAGACATTATGTATCTCACAGGGGGTTTTTGTTCAAATAGTTGGAGGAAGCAGAAAGAAAAAGAATTGAAGATCTGAAAGAAAAGGAGCGGCAGAAGGTCGCTAAAGAGTTGCAGTTCTGGAAAAACCAACAAAAAGATGCTGATAAATACAAGAGCATACAAAAAAAAGGGGAATTGCATCAAGAAACAGAGCCATTAAAAGAGAGAAAAAACGAAAAAATGAACAAAACTAGGATTCCCAAGGAAGGAACCTCTAAGATCAGACTCAAATCCACAAAAGGTTGTATAATTGAACTGTACTTTATTATTCTTTACAGTGTGGGTATAACTTTATTCCTAGATGTTTCTAATGCATCATTTATCTTTGTCTCCACCATACTGAACCTGTTCTTTTAGTTTGCATTTATTTTTAAATTGTTATTTTCAGGCAATTTATTGAGCTAAAGCACATGAGTTTTTAGCTGTTGGTTAAGTCTTTGGAAATACAAGGGTGGGTTTTGTTCTAAGCTTTAGAAAAGTAAATCAGAGAGCCTTTCTGACAGTGTAATGCAGACTTTCTGGGAGTCGGGTTCCTGTTACCCAAAGTTACCTAACTGCTGGATTTCATAGAAATATTCAATCTCCTTTTGCTCTCTCTGTCCTGTGTCTTGGCTCCATGGCAATCCAGGCAACTAAATCAACAGAAGACATTTAATTTTTTGTTTGTTTGCTTTGATAGGCTAGTTTTAGCTCTCGTTGTTGCCCTGTCACAGCATCATACAAGCAACAAAGAGAGAGGTGTAAGAGGAGCTTAAGTTAATTTGTGACAGATGCCGTATCATTCCATTTATTTACTGGCAACATTAAGAAGAAGCATTGTTTGAACCTTCCCTTCAAAAGAACAAGTCTAAACCTTTCTCAAGCTATTAAAGGTTTAATTCTAATAAGCCACATTTCTAAATCAGGTGTACTTTGGACTTTGGTAGAAAACCAGAAAAATATTTTGCTTTGTTTTTCATTTCCAGTGCTCTAACTCTCTTCATAGGTCATGGTTCCTGTAGTATATTTTCACAGAATTTAAAGGAAGAACAGGTACCTGCTCCCCGAGCTGCGGCTACAATTAAAGTCAACTTTACACCACGAGTTTTTCCCACCGCTCTGCGAGAATCTCGTGTTGCCGAAGAGGAGGAGGTAAGGTGGGGAATTATTTATTGTGTATTCAGTAAGTTGAAAAAACCAGTATCTGTGCCAAGGAATGTTACGCGTGCAAGATCCTTATCTTCCAAGGAAGACTGTTTTATTTAAAATAAGCTACAAAGCAACAATTTTATATAAAAATTATTTTCACCGTGTGGTTGTGCGGATTAATAAATAGCTTGTTCCTTTTTTGGGAGGGGGAGAAAAGGCAGCAATATTCATTTAATTCCTTGAAGTACAAAATTTGAAATATCTTAATCTCATATTTAAGATTGTTTAAGTTCGATCATAAAAGAAGCTCACCGTTAGTTCTTTTGAGCTCGATTCAATGAACACAAAGTAATTTTGAAAGATCAAAACAGACAAAGAAACAAAAATGTATTAGGGATGTGGTAACTGACTTCTCTTGGTAATAAAATATTTGGGGAAACTGAAGTTTTTCGCATTGGATACTATTAAATATTTTCCTCTGTTCAAAATATGTGGTCACTAGAATTCTTTTGATATGAGTGAAGACATGAAAATAAAATCCTTTTTTGGATTTGAATTTTTGCTTCAGAAATAATACTTGCACGTTCTGTATTTACAGTGGCTACATAAACAAGCAGAAGCTCGAAGAATAGTAAATTCTGATTTATCTGAGCTGGAGGATTTAAAAGAAGAGGAGAAGAATCCAGATTGGTTAAAGGACAAAGGAAAGTAAGTTACATTCCACTTGAAGATGTATTAAAAATTAATTAGTTATATGGTGTTTGTCTGCTGTTTAGTTTTGGTATATTCTATTTATCCTAGACACAGATGGTGAATGCCTAGAGTAGTCATGGTAGTTGTACTAGAGATTTTATTGACAACTTATGGAGTTAGAATCTGATAAATCATGAGATGCAATTGTTGAAGCTCATGATGAACAAAATCATTGTAAATGCATTCTGCATGTTCTTCTTTGAAGACAGTTGAGGCAACGCACTGTTATACCTAAGCGGATTTAATTTCATTTGTACTGTTTTAGTGAGAGGTTAAACATCTGTCTAAAACAAGCTTTAGGAATTTGATAAAAAAATATTGGTTTATTTATGTAGCTGTGTTATACAGAAAGGTTTGATTAGGCAATCATAATCAGATATACAAAGCTTTCAAAATTAGTCCTGTGTCTACATAAATGTTTCCACTCTTACAGTTCTTCATTGCTTGTAAGCAGCGACTATTTTTATTGTGTATCTCAGCTATATTGTCAGCATCAAGGTGCACTGAACTTCAGCTATTCAGCTTCATTCTCAGAAGAGGCTATAAAGGGGCATTGCAAAGGAAAAGATGCTAAAACTTCAAATTTTTGAAAACGAGTTAACAATAAGTAGCTGTTTATTTTGTATTTCTCCCCTTCTTTAAAGTGCATGTTCCACTTCTTGTTTAATACTTAGCAAAATGTTTGCGATGGGAAACTACCTTGGGGCTGTAAATGCATATAACCTCGCGGTGAGGCTGAACAATAAACTTCCCCTGCCGTACCTGAACCGTGCTGCTTGCCACCTTAAACTGAGAAATTTACACAAAGCTATCGAAGATTCCTCTAAGGTATAAAAATCCAGGACCTCAGGCTGTCATCTTATACGTTATGTGATTTATTACTGTGATGGTTCTGTTTTAAGCAGATCTGTAAATACATATTAGTGCAATTCAAAATTTTAAAATTCAAAATTGATGTAATGAAGCCGTGGTGAAAAATTAAAATTTGGTAGTGGTTAATGAACTTTCAGAAATTTAAAACAAAATGAGAAGAAAATAAAACCTAAGCCAGGCTTCCACACGTTTGTGACAAATGGCCGGATGTTGGCTAGCATGTTTCTTTAAAGGTAACAATATTGTAGCAATATATACATTTGAAAAAACCCACCACTTGGAGCAGAGAAAAACAAAACCAAAGTATACACATATTTTTTCTATTATAATGCGGTGTGCTTCATTTGGTTGGAAGGGAAAAAAAAAGAAGTGTTGGTGACAAGCAGGATACCTTAAAAAACTTCCAACAAACCAAGCATTTTTAAAGAAGGGCTGTATTGTCCTGATGTTTCAGCAGCTGTTATTTTTGCAAGGAGAGGAATGATCTCAAGTGGCACCTGAATAATCTGGAAAAATTTTCCAAGAATTATTATTTTTTGAACTAATAATTACTTGAGTCTTAACTTGGCGGGGGGGGGGAGTTGTTTTTATTTTGGATTTTTCTAGTAACTACTACTAAAACACATGTACTTTTTTAGTGCTACCTTTTTTTTAATAGCATGGTGTGTGATATGACGTACGAAAACAGAACACATTATTTGACTACAATAAACATTTAACATGGTATTTGTCAGTTTTTAGCCATGGCAGTGTAACTGGTTGGCAAACTGGGGCGATGGATACAGATCTTAATGACTGGATTCACAAGCCATTATAGTTAAATCTGAATAGCTATTTTCTATGTCTGTTTGAATAGTTACTATGTTACTGTATAATAATAGTAATTAGATTAGAGAAGTGTTTGTAAATTAGAAAAAATACCCCAAATTACTGAAAATCTACTTATAAATACTTTTGGGTGTTCTCCTTTGTAAAGGCACTAGAACTGTTGACACCACCTGTTCCTGATAATGAGAACGCTCGCGTGAAAGCCCATGTGAGACGTGGAACAGCATTTTGTCAGCTGGAATTATACGCTGAGGGTGAGGCCTTGGTTTTATGAAAACATGCGTAGGAATTTATAGTGACATACAAGTAACCCTCTTTAGCGCAATGAGGCTGCTCACACCTTTATGTTTTTGAAGGAGGCCTATAAAATCTGTGTCTTTTTGTTGTGTACCTTTATACCACATTCTTCAGTTGTTGCTTTTTTTTTTTTTAAATTTACTGGATAATTGCAATTCCACTTGAAAAATCTTTACAAGTTGGAGAAAATGGACTGCGCTCCTAATTTAAGGAGTTTTTCCATTGAGGAAATGAAAATAACCTGAAATATTTCTAAAATACTTGTGAAGTACTTAGTAACATATTTGTAAAATGAAGTAAGAAACCCATATTGGTGAGTGAAATAATTCATCAAGTACGTGTCCTTTGTGTGAAAATACCTGAATTTACAGTGTCCCCGTTGAGTTCCTCAAGAGTATTAGATTAGTTTTGTAAAGCAAATTTCCAAGTGAAAGCTGATAATAGAAATAGAAGTATATTCAAAGTGTCGGTGTTGAAGTACTAAGCTTTGGCCATTGTTTACCTTTTTCTACTTAGGCATCACTTGGTCATTCTTTTACATCTTCATTTGCACTTTGAAACCTGATAAAAAAGACTTAAACTTAAGCAAGATTTTACTTCCTGTACTCACGATCTGTTTTTTTCTCCCAAACTCTATTTTTCACAGTTCATGTCTTTTTTTTTTCTTATTTTCACACAGTATCATTTTCTCTCTTCTGTAGAACACTTTAGAACAGTCCTCTCATGCACACACAAATATATAGGTGTATATGTATGTGAATGAAGAGGCTCTATTTTTATGTTTCAAAACCTGAAAATGTTTATGTAGTGGAGTGTTTCCACTAAAATGGTGTGTAAAATAAGATAAACAAAATATAAGTTTATTTACTGACTAAGTTAAACTAGTGTCATTCTTATTCCATCTTACTCAAGAACAAACCTCAAGATCAATACTTTATGCATATGAATGGGGAGTAGTTATTTCCAGTTGCTAAAGAGGATGCTCTTGCATTATTGATCAATATTCTTATTAATTTATCTATATTAGGTCTCCAGGATTATGAAGCAGCTCTCAAGATTGATCCTAAAAATAAAAATATAGAAAAAGATGCTGAGAAGATTCGACATCTAATTCAAGAAACAATCCAAAGTTCTTAAGGGAAAAAAAACCACAACAAAACATTAAAAAAGAAAGTCTTTGATGCCTTTGAGGACATCAGAAGGAATCTTATTTCTCTTCAGTGTTTGTTACCTAGACATTTTTCTGCTTCATTTGGAACCCTTACAAAATTGGTAAAAGATTGGATATAGTAACTACTATTATTGGAAAGTATAGTATTATAAACATAATTAGATATATTTTATATAGTTTTGATACAAAGTTGTCTTTTTTTTTTTTTAGCATCTGTATTACTCTGACAATCTGAAACCCTGGACTTGAAGTGGTTCCTTTTTGTTAAGCATTCTTTCCTAACTGGGACCATTTCAACTGTGCTTCTTTCGACAGCAGTTTTAGCAGACTTCTGAATTTTCTACATCAGTCTCTTTCCTGAATACCATTAATGACTGATTTCTGTCTTTATAATAAAGTAGTTATTATGCAGATATATGTTATTGTGTGCAAATTTTATAGTGTTGGAACAGGGAGAAGGTGGCAGGCATTGCTTCCAGCTGTTTTACTTTGAGCCTTGAGAGCAGTGCTGAGGTGAGTCAGAAACGTCTGGGATAGCTGCTGCCCCTGCTTTCCTACAGATAACTGGTGTTGTGATGGTTAGATTATAAACTACTGCATTGCACTGGAAGGGGCTGAAAATACTTTTTTATAGTAGCTGGAAGGAGGGCAGTGCAGCAGTTTGAGTGCCTCAACTGAGTGTAATGCTATACGTACAGATATGGCTGTTTTCTTCTATATAATTACTGAGGGGAAGTGAGGGCTAGGGAGGAGAGGCACTGGCAATGGTTAGTCACCTTTCAACTAACAGGGAAAAGGATTTCAAATTTGTTAACTGTTTGTGGTCAGAGCAAATATTGCTAAAGATGTGTATTGAAATACATGCAGGGCGGAGATTGAGGAACTTAACACTTTGACCTTATTTAGTAAACTGTGGACAGTGATAATTTGACTTGTAATGACTATGGAGGATAGTAAAATTTGAGATTTACATCAATTTCTGCATTAGAGATAATCTTGAGCATAGAAAATACCTTAATATGCATGGCAGAAATAATTAGTATGGATGATAAAAATATGAATGAGAGTAAGAATAGAGTGAGACTGTGGGTGATTTGGTTTAGTTTTGACCTTTTTTTCTAAGACACAGGAATGTGAAAAATAGAGCCCTAAAGAAATGTCCGGGTGACTGTGCTTCCTCACCCATGTTCGCATCCAGGCATTTTTATTTTTAATTTTTTCCTCTGTAGGGAGTGAGTTATCATATGACAAATACTTCTTGTTCTGTTCACGGAAAGTGCTGTAGTGCTCTATTGATGAGCCTCCCATAAAACTGCTCTGAGTAAGGTACCTCCCGAAGTGCTGCTGAGCAGGCCAGTTACAACCTGCTCTTCTTCAGAGGTGCAGTGAGGGCTTTTCTGTTTGTTTCTCGGTCACGTAAGATATGAAGCTGACACTTGAGTTGCTACCATAGAAAAAACTTGAGTAAGACACTGACATTCTTAATGAGGCCTGTTGTTGTCATCTCCCATTTATTTTTTGTTCCAGTATCAGAGCACCGTTGGGGTATAAATCTCTGGGATTTTGGATCTGCTCTGTTTGTACAATGCGTGTTGATGACATGTGGTCTAGGAGCGTGGGTGGGGGTAGGAGCCGCCTTATGCCCCAGTCCGAGTGGCTCTGGGGACAGTTTCCCCTGAAGCAGCATGGCCTGTGCTTTGGGGAGACTTTCCAAACTAGTTACTTCCCAGTCATCAGAGTTTTTTCACCTAAGACTAGAAGAATCGAAGATTTGCCGTCCATATAAAGCACCTTTGAGGTTTTTTGGGGGAGGGAGGCGTGTTCTGGGGTGTTCTTTGGTGGGGGCTTTTTGTTTGGTTGGTTGGTTTTTTGGGGGGTGAAGGTGTGGGTGGTGGCTGTTTTATTTTTTCCTTCCTCTTAGTACAAGCGTTACTGGCACGTAACGGAGCGCGTCTTCTCAGAGCTGGCTGTCCCTGTGCCCGGCTCTCCCCTGACTGCACCAGCACAACGCTCCCCGCGCTGAAGGGGCCTCTGAGCAGCCTCCGCCCAGCACAAACAGCGCCCGGGCCGCGGGGCCGCTCGGCCCGAGCTCGGCAGC
>WEIT01040826.1:42226-52288 GCA_013389985.1 Dryoscopus gambensis
CCAGTCTTTGGTTAGGGAACCTTCTTTTTGTGGAGGGAAGAAAAAAATAACGGTCTTGTTGAGTACATGTCCAAGTATTTGCAGTCTCTAGAAAAATCTAGGTGCCCTAACTCCACAATTTTGTCCAAATATATGTCTGCAATTTTTTTGATTTGAAAACAATCTCTCACATTAAGTGTTCACTATTTTAAATAGAAAGTTAGTTTGTAGCATCTCTTAGAGAATTAAAATTAACTTTAGTTCATAGAATAATTGTAGGCTTTCTCTTGGCATTTTTTGGGCTTTATGTAGAGTTGGCATGTGGGATACCATTGATCTTTGGCACCCTGAGGACTAAGCAGTATGACTGCAAAAACTCTTTACCACCCTCACACCTATGTAGTATACATTTATATATTTAAGGATATGCCCAGTACTTGGCTGAAATAAGTAATGCATCATATTCAGGAGGAAGGACGTGAATATTTGTCCAATGAAAAGCAACAAACAAAACCCCAGCAAATCCAAACAAAAAACTTCCTGTTTTGTCGCTCTTCTCTAGTTCTCTAGTCTTCCTTTATAATTCTTTTGGGCTGCTTTTTTGTAATATTTTCTGTTCTCTTTATGACACCTTTGTATTGCTGATTTTTACCTTTCAAATTAAGTTTATTACACAAGCTATTTACACAGTATTTTACCTAAAATACTGTTTTGGCTTAGAAGTAGGATGCAGCTTTGTTAAATGTTCATGTATCTGTATAGTATCCATTGGAAACAGAAAGTGACAGCTTGGCATCTAATTATAACCAGTGAAGATTTGTAACAAAGCTGTCGCCTTCTTTAAGTCTTCTCGGGGATCTCACTTAATTTTTAAGTTAAGATTTAGTTGACTTTGTTTTTTTCTTTTAGGGATGAGTTCTAAAAGTGCCTTTTTTTTTCCCCCCCTCTGTCTTTGTACACAAAAGTCAGTTGGCTGGAGAAGCTGTGGAAGATTGCTGATTGTGTAAGGGGATGGGGAAATGAGGTGAAAGAGCATGTATCTCGCAGTCTTCCTTTCCAAGGTGGTGTGATTAAATTTGATCAGCTTGTGCAAAGCTGATTGCTTATGGCTTGCATGGAGTGTTCTTACAATTTTTAATAGCAATCTGACTTGATCTTGTAGTAGTCATATTCTAGACAGATGATGAAAGCCAATCCTCACTGAAGAACTTGACTAAGCTGTCAGTGTCTTATGTGCTTCTTTAAAAAGATGTTAACCTTGCATGTGGATTTGGAACAGAGATCAGTAAGGTTTGTAATACATTTTAATGCGTGTGCTCAATTGTTTAAATGGATGGCTCTTGTCGGATTACAAGCCTATGTGTGACTGGTAAAAATAATTTCTTTCTTCTAACTTAAGCTGATTTCAGCATGGCCTTTGGTACTGTGCATTCAGTTGATCAAGTATTGCAGAAAATGTCGGGAGTACTGTTGCAATTATTTTAAATGCCAGTTTCAGCGGTGGCAAAATGTGGCAACAGAAGTCTTTGCCATCCACTTCCTGTTGAGTTTTCTTTTGTGTTGGAAAAGGATGAGCCTCAGATTCTTCCTAATGTAGATACTAAAATGTTCTACAAGGATTTTCTGCCACTTTGATTTGCAAACCAATTCCTGTTTAGGCTGTCTTCATCACGCAAACAGAGATGTTTTAATATTGCTTCATGAGTGATGTTCAGCCAGCAGAAGTGCCTGTATGCTGCAGTGAACTGTATCTGAGCTGTGTCTGTGCAGGAATGTCAAGGAAAATCATGTTCTTAACTGACTTCATCTGGTTTCTAGTGTAGCTCTGATGCTTCAAAATCACAGGAGAAGCTAGAATTTTGGACTGCTATTGTGGTCACACTTTGTTTCATTTGTAGTCCTTTCCATCCTGGTACTGTTAGAGTACAACTTTGTACTGAATTCTTAACAGCAGCTGTAAGGTAGTGTCATTCTTGCCTGAAAGTGTAATTGCTGTAATTGTTGACAACTTGCCAGTAAGTGCTTATGAATGGCTCTAAGTGTCTTACAGCATTTTTCTTTCTGTTTGTCTTTTCTTTCTCCTTTCCTATTCTTTGCTGTCCAGTCTGTATCAAAGAATTTTCCCATTTGGCTGGAAGCAGCTTGTTCCTTAACCACTTTTGTATTCCATGTCTATAAGCTTCTTTGGTTGTTGAAAAACCCTAAAAAACCCCACAGATGAGCAAGAGTAGCACCTCTTACTAAGTTTGTCTTGTATATTTCTCTATAATGTCGGACCTCTGCATTCTAGGAATGCATTCTGAATGCTTGCCGTTGTTTTCCAGGGTTGGGGAAGTATGCGTCTGCTTAAATGACTGATTCTAAAATAGTGTCCTTCCCTAAATCTGCCTGGTTGGTCTGATTCGACTGATTGACTAAAATGGAGTTTTTTTATTAAGGGAGGAAGTTGTCTTTTGTAGTCTGACATATTGCTTGTCCATGGATTTAGAAATTAGATGTGTTCCAGGTACTAACTGATAATCTTTTCTGGGCTTGATGCAATAACTTCTATCAAGTGGTAATTTATTTTAAGTGAAGAATCTTAAGTGGTAATGCATTTTATAAATAGCACCTAGCACTGCTAGGCATTCTTGTCTGTTCAGTGATGTGTGCATGGCTTTGCTCAAACAAATGATTTTTCAGTTGTGAACTGTTCACTCTATATTTTTATTGCATTTTGAGTAATGATGTCTGATATGAGAATGAGCAACCATATTTCTAGGAGGGGCACTAGTCTTGTGTGATTGTGAGCAGCAAATTTAGTGTCCAAGCAGGAGCACTTTGTCATGTCTGGGGGCGTCACTGTTCACATTGAATCTATTCCAGACATGTGAATTAGGTACAGAATGTAGATACTTGAAAGCTACTTTTCCACCCTACTGCTGCTTCCCCTTGATATTTACCTTGCACTTGAAAATTACTCTTTTAAAGGAGGGAGATTAAATAATAATTACTTATATACTGGATTATATAAATTTATCCACAGTAAATGCAGCAAACATTTGTGCAACTGGGAACAAGCAATTACAGCTCTGTTGTTATTTTCCTGGTTAGAATATGTGGCTTTTGGGCCATTGGAACATGAACATACAAATGGTATAATGAATACATTTTTGCAAAAAATCTATGAAAGGTATTTTTTTAAGGTTAGAATTTGTTCTTATCTCAAATCTTGTCCAATTCAATTTACGAAAACTTCAGTCAGGTAATAGAAGAGTTTTGGGAAAGAACAAATAGAGAAGCGCTTGAGTGGTTCTTTTCCTGAGCAGTAGTAGTTGAAAATGACTTTTTTGAAAGGTAGGTAAAGATGTTAATTGATAGTATATGGTAGATATTAAAAGTAAACAAAATTGCATATTTAAATAAATTTGTATCTTGGTTTTGAATATTTCTAATAGCTACATTAATGTAAATTCAATGGAATTTTGTCTGCAGTTGCATGTAGGTCACAGAATGAAGCTTTTTGAGAGTATATAACAAAACCATGTCTGTTTTCTAGGAGGCCTTCCTTTAGCAGGCCTTTATGTTGCTCTTTGGTTATTAAATACTTCTGGTTTAATAGCTGCAAGAGAAGGAAAACTTAATTCTTAATGTTTCTACTTCACAAGAATTTGCAGCGGCAGTACATGTAGATGCTTTAGGAGGCAGGATTGACTGAAACAATTTTTAGTGAGTGAATGATAAGGTGTGGGGAAGTGCTGTACAGCTTTTTGGTGATGATTTCTTAATTTTCTATCATTTAGTTTTAAAAATTTGATTTTTAACTTTGGAGATCATGCATTCCTCACATAACTTACAGCATAAACTATAACATTGAGCATTTTAATTTTCTTTTATTGATGTTCTCAAAGATAAACACCAAATCTATTTTACATAAATATTACAGATTTTGATACTCAATTTGCTCTTTAACACAATAATTGATGCATTTTAAACACCGATGTATGTTGCTTTTCAGTTTTCTCATCTCAGGCCAGCCCTGATGAGTCCAGCAGTGACGAAACCAGCAGCCAGTCCAGCCCCACCGTGCGCAAACGGCGCCCCAGGAAGCGCGGGGTGTCGAGCTGCGAGCCCGAGGTGGGGGCAACGGCGGAGCCCGAGCCCGAGCCGCCCAGGGAGGAGCAGGAAAAGCGCCAGTTCAGCAGTGGCCTGAACAGGTGCATCGTCCTGGCACTGGTGATTGCCATCAGCATGGGCTTTGGACACTTCTATGGTGAGTTCAGAGAAAGCAGAGCACAGAGTCCGCATCTTGCATAGCAAATGCTGCTTTATTGTGAGTCCAATATTTTTTATTTTTCTCTGCTCGCAACCTAAACCTAAAAATGAGAGAAAGCAACTGCTGCTTTCCCTGGTAATACAGGGAGGTCCTTCAGCAGTGCAACTGTATTTAATATACACTACTTCATATAGTAATGTGTTAAATAGTAATTTTTCCTGTGTAGCTCTAGTTTTATATGAAAATATGCCTTTATAAAATGTGATTCAGTTGGGGATGGGGAGGATCATTCTCTTTGGATTTGGTGTTGACTAATTGTTAGGAATTTAAATTTTGGCACTTCTTTTGAGATTTATACTAATTTTCACTTGATCCCAATTTTTTTTTTATTCTTAGGTGAACCTGAAGGTAAGAGCCATGAGTGATGTACTGTGGATGCTGTGCTTGCGTTCAGATTTACTTTTTAAATCGTGCATGTGTGTATGTGTACACACACATCCGAATATGTATGCATACTTTCATTATGAAAATAAAATAATAAATCAAGTCTTAAGAATTGCTGATGTATGTGGGATTATAGGAACAACTAATCCAGTCATGCAAACGCTTTTTATGTAGCAGCTGCATCAGGTAGTAGTAATTGGAGCGAAAACTGGTCGGTGAACACTGGCATGCTGGAGGCATAGAGGAACACAATGACTTGACCAGTCTGTGATAGTGCTTGCGGTGGGAACTTGAGATTTCAGTTGTTAATCACTTCACTGTGTTTAGATTGGTGCTAATGATAATACAATATTTTTAAAGAACTTGGAGATCTGTGGATGAAAAATACACTTTGAACGTGGACTAAGTGTAATACCTTTATTAAGGAATTCACTTGTTCATTCATTGAATCTGTACTTCTAATTAAAAATTGTTGTCACTGCTGACAGTGACGGCAGCATTTTCAGCAGAAAGAAGGCAACTCTGTGTAGCTTTAGTTTTTGCTTCTTCAGGTGAAAGTTCTTCATGGTTATGTGATAACTTATCTTTCTACCACTAGAAAGGAAATCAAGTCCTGCTTTCTGTCTTCCTGTTTTTAAATTTGTTTTGTTTTTTTTAAACACAAACTTGCAGAGAAAAGTCCATCCCTCTAGAGGACTACTTTGTATTTTTGTGATTCAGCCTGGAATGAAGGTTTCCCACAGCAATTTTCTAATGTTAGGCTAATTGTCATGTAAGAGGATTGGACAGGGCTACTTTCTATAAAATTACTTTTTTGGGGTCAATATCAGGATAGTGTTTTCTTTTACCTAGAGCTTCAGGACCCCCTTAAGATTTTTAGAGATGTAGAAAGCAACTAGGATTAGATTTGAATCAATAACTGTATCCTAATCAGTATTAAACTGAGTTAACTGGCTTTATGATGCTCTAGGAAGGAGAACTGAAAGAGGGCAAACTTTTAAGGTAACAGGTAAAGCTTAAATTAGGGTAAAAAGTCCTTGCCAGAAAAATGTCTCTTTATGGGCATTCAGATATCTAATTTTTTTCTTTAACCAGAAACTGCAAGGGGGACTATGGCTATAATGCTAGGGATTTGTATTGGTTACTTAAAGAATCTGAGGGGTACTGTGACTTAGAGTACCAGCTGGAAACACAAACCAATTACTGAGGAATGGCACCTCAATATGTTCATCTTCAGTGTTGCTAAATGTCATTTTTGCTTACTGTACCTTAATTATGATTTTCGATAAGGAGGGAAAGAGAGCTTTAAGTGTTTTTCTGTAATTCAGGTTCTACCTAACATGAACCCTTTACACTAAATAATGATTTTTCAGATGCAGGCTTTAGATTGTTAGGATCGATGGACTTCCTCAAAAGTATCTATAAAAGATAAATACTAAACCCAAATTTACTGTCAATATACTTAAATTCATTTATGAAAGGATCTATGCTTCCAATAAGTGCTTACTGGGACTCTGCAGACTTAAAATTACTGCTGTAAAAACATTGCCATCCCTTAGCTGAATTGAACTATTGAAGTTCAACTTGGTTTAATATACAACTGTCTTTTTTTAAGGTCACACTTGACAATAGATTAAATAAAAATTAAGAGAGCACAAAACATGCATCATTGTGTGTTTATAGTATTTCTTCTGTTTAACAATACATCTCCTGCTGCCTTTAAATACAGAAATAGAACTCTGAATATGCTCCGTTGGTCTTGAAAGAAATACCGAAAAATTGCCGTTGCCCTCTTCTCTAGAGTCAGTTCAAGGGAACCTTAAGAGCAAATACGTAAAATCTGCATCAGTGTTAGGATTTAGAGACCATGTGTATAGTTAAGGAGGTGCCAGTCAAAAAGCTGTTCTTGACAAAAAAATCGGTGGCTAGTACAGCGAAAATACTTTTTCTGAAAACCAGGCTGCCTCAGGCTTTGTCTGACAATTGAAAAAACCGGATATTTGCTTACGCTGCAGCCTTCACTTACGGATAAGAAGGACAAGACAGGGCCAGCAATACTTGCCCTTTGTGAGCTGTGTGTGATAATTGTATTTCTGCATGAAAATTTAAATACTGTGCTAATACTCTCTTATTCATGTAACTTCAATTAACAGTCAAGGTTGTAGTTCTGAGCTGGAGAAGGCATGGACCAACAGCCTCTCTTTTATCCCGGTTGACTTGCATGTTACTAAAAAAATTGCGAGGAAGTCACACATGTTCTTTCCTGCATAACTTTTGTTGGTTTGGATCTAACTTATTTCTATGTAGTGTTCCAAAATTCCTGTATTTGTTATTAATGAAAAAACAGTGTAGAAGCAAATTTTTGGGTCTGGGAAATTGTTTATCATTGGAAAAACAATTTTGCTACAGCTAAACAATTACTGGTAAGGACTAGGCAGAAATGGCAAGTTAAGGACGCTTTTGAAGTTGCAGAGAGAATGAAGATGATGTTTAGGCTCCTCTGTTCTTCTAACTTCTTACTCTAAGTTAGTCTACCAGAAGAAACTTTTTTATCTTTGTAGGTACAGTGCAGATCCAGAAACGGCAGCAGCTGGTGACAAAGACACGTGAATTAAAAGATATGAAAGATGACCTTTACCAGTGCCAACAAGAGCATGGAGATCAAGTGCACCACAAAGTGGGGGTAGGTGTGAGTTTAGCTGGAAGTCGTTGCGTAATTCTGTCATTATGTGCGTATTTTACACAAAGTGAAATTAATTTCTCACACAAATCCATGAAATTTTTTGTCTTTAGTAAGTTCTTTCAGAGAACTTTCCCCTGAGTTCTTGACAAAGATTTACATTGAATTTGCTCTCGGAATGTGTTTAAACATACTGGGTTTTATGTCTGTAGTCTAGGAGTTATCTGGACACAGAGACTGTTTCCCTGTGATATAATGCCAGGTTGTCATTAATGAAGACAGGTGAAATAGAAGATGCTTGTAAAAACATGTTGAACCTACAGGCTTTGTGAATTTGCTTTTTAAATTATCAATGGTTATTAATTTTTTAAATACTTAACCTGTACTTCTGGTTTTTTACTGTGACATCATCCAGAGAGAAGATTCAGGAGTGCTTTGTATATGTGTCTTTTAGGTTTTCTTTTCTGTGGCTGTTAGCAGCACTTGTACATAATTCAGTATGCTCTAGAGCTTGTCAATGATGCCAACAGACTGGGGAGCTCCTTTTGTGTTAGTATATAGTTACATGAACATGTATTTTCAGCAATGAATTTGGTTCAAAATCAGTTTGTGAATTTCTGCCCCCACGGCTACATGCCTTTGCTTCTGCCAATTTATTTTCATAATCTGTAAATCCAGTTTGCTGAACGTAAATCAACAGCACACGTGCACATTTTGATTTCCTTTTAGGACGTTACAGTTCATGTACCCAACTGACTATCCTTTAGCTAGTTAAACCAATACAAGCGAGGGGGGATGACCTCTGGCTGGAAGGGGGATTTTCTCACGTGGTCTTTGTTGCCAAGAAAGTGTGTGATAAACAAACTGAACTGAGATAAACAAACCGGCTCTATTTTTGCATGTTGCTGTGCATGTTTCACTGCATCCAAAATGACAAGTAAGATCTGTTTAGGCTACCTTGGTTTTTCATCTTTCTAGCTGAAATTGTAACAATTCTCATTGTAATATTTTTGCTTGTTTGCTTTTTGTTTCTTTTAGTCACTCAAGGGAGATCTTGCCACATGTTTGACCTTTACTGAGGTGGAGAAGAAATCCTTTGATTCTCAAAAAAAAAGTCTTGCTGCAGAAAATCAGCACTTAAGAGAATCTCTAGAGAAGGAAGAAAAAGCTTTGGCCTCACTTCAGGAAGAATTAAGGAAGCTAAGACAACAAATTAGAAACTTAGAAGATAAAGGTAGTAACACTGAATCTATTGTAATAGAAAATCAGAAACTAAGGGAGCATTTGGAAGAGGAAAAGCAAAGAAACAGCAATTTTCTCAGGCAAAAGGAAACACTCTTTGCAGAGGCACAGATGTTAAGGCGAGAACTGGACAAAGAACGTCATGTTACAGAAGCTCTGAAAAAAGAACTAGAACAGTTAAGTTCTCGTCAACCACCTGACAGTGCTAATGATGATGATGAGACATTAAGGGAAAATCAAGAAATAGAAACTCTGCGAGGAAGACTGGTAGAATTAGAAAAAAAGCTAAACTTTGAGCAACAACGTTCTGACTTATGGGAGAAGCTGTATGTTGAAGCAAAAGATCAAACTGAAAAACAAGAAATTAATGAAAATGGACAAAAGAAAGGTGCTAAAGGGCAAAGTAAGAGTAGAAAGAAATCAAAGGAGACATTTTTTGGTTCAGTTAAAGAAACTTTTGATGCTATGAAAAATTCCACAAAAGAGTTTGTAAGACACCATAAAGAAAAGATTAAGCAGGCTAAAGAAGCAGTGAAAGAAAACTTAAAAAAATTCTCTGATTCTGTAAAGTCTACATTCAGACACTTCAAAGATACCACAAAAAACATCTTTGATGAAAAGAAGTCATCAAGTGATAAAAGATATGAGGCAAACAAGAAAGCTCGAACTTTTTACCGAGACCATAACTCCTACGAGAATCTGAAGCACATGCATTACAGGGGACCTCACATGCCAAAAGAATCCAGAAATGGAAGAAAACATCATTTTACAGTATTTGAAAAAGATTCAGATTCCCAGAAATGCCTCAATGATCATTTGTGTAACAGAAAACATCAGTTTGCCCTAAAGGGCTGCTCTGGTATTTTTGAATGCGCTCATCAAGAATTCATTAGTCTCTTTAACAGAGTTTCGGATCCCATCAGGGTGGATGAATTTAATCGGCTAATGAGAAAGTATTTGCAGCAAGTTGTACATAACTTTCATCATTGGAGAGAACTAGAAAATTTCATCANTGGTATTTTTGAATGCGCTCATCAAGAATTCATTAGTCTCTTTAACAGAGTTTCGGATCCCATCAGGGTGGATGAATTTAATCGGCTAATGAGAAAGTATTTGCAGCAAGTTGTACATAACTTTCATCATTGGAGAGAACTAGAAAATTTCATCAATAAGTTTTTTCATAATGGATTATTTATACATGACCAGATGTTGTTCACTGATTTTGTTAATGATGTCAAGGATTACCTGGAAGATATGAAGGAATACCAAAGTAATAATGAAAAGGTTTTTGAGGATTTGGACAAATACGTCTACAGCTACTACTTCCATTATGATAATTCACCCCAGTATGGACCCAGGTTTGTTTCCATGTTTCCTGAACTTGATAACACAAAGAAGTGGTCTTTGTAAAGACAACTAATGTCCTTGTTGTAATGGATGGTCTTTGAGCAGGTATGTGTAT
>WEIT01040828.1:1523-70104 GCA_013389985.1 Dryoscopus gambensis
TCCAACACCACAGGGCAGTCATTTTTTATGCTGATACTATTAAAAAAATGAGTGCGATGAAATATGTACCAAACACTATGAAAAGGAATTTTAAAAAAAGAAAGAGAACAAAAGTTTTTTATTGTTTCATTAATTAAATCAACCATAACTCAGATATTGGCATGCTATTTTTTTAATTAAGCCAGATAATTATACTGATTAACTCAGTATTAGAGATTTTTAGACCATATTTTGGTTAAAGATAAATTGGAAAGCATTACTTTTGGATTGTAGTATGCATTTTTCAGCCTAAAGACAACTTCTGTTACAAATAAAAAAATTACTTGATTTGTTGAGCATTTATTTTACTTATAAAGGATTCAGATGAAGACTTTTCTGTACATCTCCTGGAAGAACAAATTTTCTATTTTATGTAAAATTAACCTTTCATTTCAAGTTTCAAGATAGTAAAAACCATACTTTTCTCAGAAAATTTGATAAAAAACATACACAAAGTAATAGAACTTTTTTTTTTCTTTTGAAACATATATAGTAACATTTTTGTCCAGTTTCACTTTTTAGTTTATAGCATCTTGGAAAAATCTGATCTGTCTAAGCTGTACAGCACTCTTGAAATCTCTTAAAATGTCAGCTTGTATTGTGTTTCTCCATTCAGTCAAGCATCACATGAGGAAGATGGAACTAGGTATAACATAACAGTGTAAAATAACGCTGCAACAAATTTGTTACAATTCTTTTATCAAAAAAAACCTATTTATTAATATTCTTCCTTATATTTACAATTACATTACTAAAGATTCCGTAATCACATATTTTGCTCCTTGAGTTTTCAAATATTTTTAATCAAGATAAGGTTGGGGCTTTTTTATATTATAGTTGTGAAACTGTAATGTTTACAAATATTATTAGTACATTTCTGTTTGACTTGAAGAATTCTGAAGTAATGACAGTTTATAATTACTTTGATTTATTTGAATCCATTTTTCTGAACCTACCTAGCTACTTGGGGAATTCTACATCAATCAGGTACATGAGCACAAAAATATACTGAAAATATTGAGATAAACTGATAAAATGATAAACAAAAAGAAATCAGAAAAGGAGACTTGACAAAGATATACATTACAACAGTTTAGAGCTACTTATACCTTGAAAAAGGTATAAGCCATGTATAATGGACAAGATTTCTATTTACTTGAAGAGATATAAGAGAAACCCAGTACTTTATGAAATCATGCTACGAGCACCATTATCTCTTAATATTAAATTAAATAGATTACAAGGAGACAATTAACTTGTTGAAATAAGCAAGTCATTAACTAGTTGAAATAAGCTCCATGTAAGGGGAGCCAGCAAAGGACTCCATAGGAAAAGGCAAATGATGTCAGGCATTCCATAGTAGGAAAATCCTGCAGAGTACTTACCAAGTAAGACCCAGTTATTCTGGCTTCACAACACACTTGGAAACAGAACTACTACAAGCCAAAAGCTCTTTTAATAAGGTTAACCTGTTTTAGCAACACGTTTGCTGAATCTACAAATCTCTTCAATCATGAAGGACCCATTTTAGGAATAGTACTGTTATGGAATTTTAGTGTTTAGGCAATAATGCTGAAATTCAGGCATTTGCTGTTATAGGTACTTAATGTTTTGTCTCAAAAGTTTTAGATATATGCATGCTGTTCCTTCTTCAAATTAGCAGTGAAGAATGAAAAATAATGTTTAATGTAGGTAGGAAATCTGACAAGGTTTCATTAATTCTCTTACAGTTTTTTCACACAATCAAAAAAGTAGGTTTTTAGCAACATTTCTCTATTGCTCTATGCAACAAAAATGGAGACAAACGAGTACAAGCACCAGACACACCAATATTAAACTGTCTGTATGTGAATCATTTCCCATGAAATGCTGCATCACCTGATCAATATTTTTGTCTTTATTTTTCCTGACAGTTTGAATCTTTCAGCACCATGAATATAGCTTTCAGCAATTAGTCTTTCTATTCAGATTTGTTAAGTAGGTTCCACAGTGTGTATGCCACCAATTGTGGCACACTCATTGATCAGTCAGGTTTTTTATTCTGGAAGGAATAATTATACCTGAAATATTGCAAAGCACAGCTCAAATCTTCTTGCAGTTAAGTTAGATACTTATCTAGTGCATGCACTGGGTGTCCCATGTTAGTCACAGGGTGTCACTTTCGCCTGTCATACACTAGTCTTTCTTTGCATGTTTGTATAAATACACATGTATGAACTTGTGTATTTGAAGAAATATGCAAACGTCAGGAAAAGATGGCTAATTCTCCCCAGAGAATGTCAGTGTAACACAGAGGTAAGGATTTTAAAATCCATGTTTTGCCCCTCAGAGTAGGCAGAGGGGCCATAAAACTCCTTTGTCACTGGCTTGTTCTTCAGTCAGTATTTATTGTTGAAAAGAGTGTGGACTGAAATGCCTTTGTATTTCTTGTCAAATTTCCTGAAAGGTACATCTCATATAGATAACATATATAAATATAGATATATATATTCTAATCACAGCATAAGGACTTGGGAAAAGGATAATGGCTTCAATTTGAAGTATGACTTTCAGTAAACTATTTAAGATGGTAAGGCATACATTCAACAGAAGAAATTGGATGTTTCATGCACTAACAAGTATTTGGAATACTATGGTGACAGAATAGAATAAATAACGCTTAGACAGAAACTTAATTTTTGCTTTATTTCAGTAATATAAATAGTTATAATATCAAAATGCCAGCATGCTAAAATAAATGTGATATGTGTATAAGCTCCACTGTGAAGTAGTGCTAATAGGCAAGGTTTAAATATTTCGGTTCTGTAAAGTGGCTCCAAAAAGCCACATGTCAGGTAAGGTATGATAAATTTCCACCTTGACCATATGAGTTCATATGCATTGTTTAAGGTTTACAAACTCCTGGTGGAATGTCTTAATGAGTGAAGCACAGAGTTGCATAATTGCCTTGATCTTTTTTCAGTCCTCTACAATCTGGAGTCAGCTTCAAATTAACATCTGGTTTTCCTTCTGATATTTGATCCTAATGACACACTTTTTAGTTTCTGTATGAACTGTGTGAGCTCTTATTACTCAAAAATTGAACTATTATCATAGTGTAGAAAACTTGGAATAAAGCAATGGATAGCTTCAAATTTTGCATTCAAGTGTTAAAGAAAAAGCCAGCTTCCAGATAGTAAGTTAAAATAGACTGCTGCTCTAAAAAATATTTAATATGCTTTGTTTGTTTCAATATACTAGAGAAATGGCTGAGACATTGTATTTGACTTCTTACAAACCTAATGCATAAGCTCTGAATAATATGTAGATCCCATAAAATACAGTAATTAACTTCTTTACACGTGACAGTTTTAAAAAGGGCTTATTTATGTAATGAAAATTGGATAACCATTCTAGCAGGGACTGTCATAAATGTGCTCACCAAAATGTAAAATAGGCAATCCAAGAGAAAGGCAGTAAAGAATGAACCTACTGAGACTGGAGAAGATGGATTCGACAGTCAAAAGATGCATAGTTACATGAAATGAGTGACATAGAGTTGCCATTTTTGACAGCTGACATCATAATTAGATCATATGCCCCAGGAAGAAAAATAAAAAAAAATTAAAAGCATGATATTAGCAAGAAAAAAGGTAGTGTAAGATTACAAATTCATTATACAAATATTAAACAGAGGCAAAAAGTTTGAAGACCTACAAAATAAATATAAGACTTCTAGAAAACATAACTCAAGCATGTGAAAAATTAAGGAGACAAAAAACTGAAAAAATGGAATCTCTCAGTGTATAAAGAGCAGATATGATAGTGAGGGGAAATGAAGTCACCAAATTAATGAAGCAAAGGATGCAGCCTAAAAAGTTAATATTAAAAGTAACAGAAACATTAAAACCTTCATAGATGGCAAATCAAATGATCACTGCCATCAAAAGGACTAAGACTATACGCTTACACTGGTGATTAATGCATAAAATGGGTATTTTTTTCAAGAGATCCTTAAAAGATCAGGATAATCTTGCCATTGCTTCCCAAATCTACTTATCTGCAAAGAATGATGCATTACAAAGGTAACTGCAAATTCTACTGAGAAGTTGAAATAATTTCCTACCAATAATTGCAACAAACTTTTAAAGGTGACCAAAATATGACTGTCTACACCATTTCTGAAGCAATGTTTGAAAGGAAGAGAAAGTGGGAATTACAGTTGTTTTAAATGTCTAACCACTGAAGCAAAATACTTGCCAAACTGCAATTGATGTCACAGCAGAGCTTTGCTGACAGATCATTGTCTACAGTGGAACACTCCAAAGATAAGAAATAGAAAGTATGAAGTTTCAAAATGGGAAGATTATGTATTTTGAATCATATAGAAAGCTTGGGAGTAAATTGCTAGTCATCATTAACTGTACTTAATTTGATGCTTTGGTGCTACTCATCAGAACATTTTATGGCAGGATAATGGGCAACTAGAGAAGGCAGTACAGATTTTTTTATTAATATAAACAACAGCAGAGTGCTCACATGTTTTATTTGTTATTCCATGAATGGCATACAGGGGTTTTTCAAATAAATTGTACCCTGGCTTGAACAGCGTTCGAAGATGAGTAGTAATCACAAGTGCGCTCTCGCTGCTGAGACCAGTTGTGGTGCTGTAACAAACTAACCACAACAACCAGCGTTAGATTGACTCACAGAAGCAGAGAATCTAAGGGATTTGGAGCGACAACAAAAGGCCAAAGATTTGTGGACAGTGTATCTCCTCCCTTAGTTGCTATGTGCAGTATATACACAAAATCCTAAAAAGAAAGAAGACTGGCTATCTCCAATGACCAAGCATGAAACGTTTCAAATTAAAACAAAAAACAAACAAACAAACAAAACCCAAATTTGTTGAGGGTTCTCCTCCCAATTCCCCTGGTGGGAGGGGGCCCTCGGGTGGCAGGACATGGCACAGAGTCTCCCTGCCCCTGCCCCTGGTTACATGTATCCCAATGGTGGACTCCTATTGGTCCCAGGATGTTTCCCTGGCCCAGGGTACTCTGGGTTCTGGGATGATTGGACAGTCTGTGTGCTGACTGTGGACCATGTGGCCGCTATTAAACATCTACTGAAATATCAACAAAATGAGTGTTTCCTAATTTCTTCTACGGGAAAAGCTGTCCCCAGGAAGGTTGCAGAACCCCACTGCAACACAAAGAAGCCTACTAGAAAAGCTAAACCAAAACAGATGCTGAAGTAAAGTTTGCAGGTAGAAGTACAAGATGGTATGAATGACAATTACTGATTAAACCTGAAATAAAGTTAACAAGCTATTTGCAAATAAATCTTTGTTCAGGTCAGTTTAATTATACAGATTATCTCTACCTGGAGAAAAGGAGTCTCAGAGGAGACCTTTTCCGAGAGACCTGTCTTCTACTACCTGGTTGATGGTTGGTTGAAGTGAAGGAGGTTGTAGTGAGATAGGGGTCATTCTCCCACATAACAAGTGACAGAATGAGAGGAAATGGCCTCAAGTTGCACTGGGGGAGGTTTCAATTAAATATTAGGAAATATTTCTTCACCGCAAGGGTGTCCAAGCATTGGAACAGCCTGCCCAGAGAAGTCATTGAGCCTTGGCCTCTGGAAGTGTTCAAAGAATATTTTGATTTGGCACTTAGGAACACAGTTAAATGGTGAACATGGTGGTGGTGCTGGACTGACAGCTGGACTTCATGACTTTAAAGATGTTTTCCAACCTTAACAGTTCTATGGTTCTATGTGGCACTTGGGGACATGGTTTTGTGGTAGATGTGGCAATGATAGGTAAACTGTTGAACTCACTGATCTTGTCGGCCTTTCCCAGGCAAAATTATTCTATGATGTCTTTATTTCATAAAACTAACTGGTTTATTTTATTTTCATCTATAGGTTTTCTATATTTGTTTTTCATTAACAAAGCCAAACCCAGCTGTAATTAAGTCCCAGTGTATACTAGGCTTTCTGACATATTTCAGTGGAAGCTGAATCAAGCTCTCTATTGAATTTCCTGTGAAATCAGTCCAGCCCTTCAGACTGAATTTATATGGATCTAAAGGAGCTCTCTTCTTTGGAGTGTTTCAACTTTCATAACTTGTGTTAAGCTTATAAGAAGAATCTTTTTAATCTCCATGTGCCTTTACAAATACATCTGTATTTGCAATATATATTCATGACAAGTCAGGAGCCATGTGGAACTCTTGATTCTCTTTCTATGTACATTTGTGACAAGGAATGGTCAAAAACATTACTCACTTCTCTTCTGAATTTTAAGAATTGTTATGAGAATGATGACTGTATAAAATAGATAACCAATATTTTCCCTCCCTCCCATCAGTTAACATGCTCTTTTCCAGAATGAGTTTTACCAGTCATTGAAGGTATTTTCTCAAATGGAGCAACTTGTCTATTTCTCACATGCTGATTAAAGAAAATTAGAAACATTTTACGAGCAACATTAATAATCCCCTTCAGATTTGTTTCAGATATATTTGAATAATTTAGTCTTAGTTTAATAACTATGCAACCATTAGTATATTGCAAAGGTCACCAATATGTTATTCATGCACTGAGGGATTTAAACACTTTCTCTCTCTTTTACATTATGACATAGATGAAAACTTCTTTTTGACTTTAGAAACTGCTTCTGAATACAGCAGTTGCTCATTCAGAATTTTTTTTCATTTTAATTCTACCTTGCTTTGTGTTGCAAGAAGGAAAATAGCTAAAAAGGATTACAGGCTAAACTCAAGCTATATAAATAATTGATCTATGTAGAATTTAAACTAGTTTCATTTGGAAAAATGTTCCTTTGTATCCTTTTATAAAACCACAGGCATACTTCCAAGATATGCAAAGAAATCTATGTAGTTCATTAGAAGGGGTTTTTTTCCTTAACTAGCATGAGAATTTTAATTAGTAAAGTTATTTGGTTTTAATCCTTCAGTTCTAGATACGTAAATACTATTCAGAATATTTTTCATGAAAGGATGGTAAGACATATTGTAATGAATCAATTCTACAAGTGTAACAAAAGAACATCTAGTTTATAGCTGGATATATACTGTGAAGAGCTCAATATGGAATAATGTTGCATTGCTCTGAGGAGGCAACATGGTGTTTAATGGCTTTTTCAGTGTTTCATTTCTTGGACATAAGAATACTAAAACAAACTGAGCTATTTAATTCATCTATCTTCAAAACAAAACTGTGGGCAGATATATTTAAGAAGATATATGTAAGCTGTGCAATAGTGACTACTGCAAAACCTCACTAATTCACAGAAACTCTAAGGGGAGAGTCATCTAAGAACAGAGACACTTTTCAGCACTGAAAACAGGGAACGATTTCAATGGGATTCAAGAGGTTTAGCAACTTCAGTACTAGGATTTTGGCACTTTCTCTAATGTTGCAAGAGGAAACACAGATACATTTTCTTTCGGAAACACGAGATGGGGCTTTCAGTCCAGTAGGCTTAAGACAGGAATGAAGCAGTACCTTTGACATTTTTCTCATCACTGAGTACATTAAACAAAATACATCACCTTCATTCCAGTCATGTGTGTAGAGACTACTAGGTATGGAAGCTCTAATAACCTTTCTTCACTAAGTCTGTCAGCAGATTTGGGCAGAAAATATACCAGTGTTTGGAATTTTGAAGAGGTGGGCATGAAGCTAATGCACACTATCAAAAGAAAATTGTTTATATTACTTCTATGTAATATTCTGGAAACTGGAGACCTTCTGCTGCATCTAGAACTGAATGGTAGCTGAAAATGACTTTTTGAATCTAAATTATGAATATAGGGGTATAAAATGGCAGCTGATAAATTCAAGATAACATTGTGAATCTAGTTCCCCAAACACTAATTTGATGGTAAGCCCTAACTGTATTGAATTCCATTACTTTTATACAGTTCAAGATACCAAAACCAAATGGACGCAGTCTGACCAGAAAACTTTCTATAAAGTCGTGTCAGAAAAACTAACTGCGTTAAACTAAATTGAGACATTTAAATTTGGAACTGAATTCTTCCATTAAAGTCTGACACTGAATTTAAGTGTAAAGGGCAGTATTGCATATGAAATATTTTCTTTTTAAGAACAATGTTGCTATAACCCTTTGGGGTTTTTTCCCTAGGCCTCTGAAGACTGTACTTATCCAGCAGAAGCCACAACAGATGTAGCAGACAAAAATGTTAAGCATGAAATTTAAAAGATATGTCTATGAAAATAAGAAAATCACATTTAAAATGCCTGGGTTCATTTATATCTAATGTAAGAATAAAAAGGAATACTGAACGAAGTGATGATTCAGCTAAATTTAGTCAATATTTTTTACACCAGCATAAATTCTAAAAAGCATTCATTGACCTAAATGCATGTGAGCATATCAATTATTCACTGGGGATTGCAGTGCAGTCTTTTTTCTGTCTCTGAATCCTGAAGCATTGCATAAATTAAAAAAAAAAGTGCTGAAGGATTTTTGAATTAAGACTCTCTTAAAAACAAGCTGATTGATTTGTCAGGCTTGCAAGATAAAATGAGACCGCCTTTCCACTGTAACCAAAGTTTGCTGTTATTGCATAATTAGTGCGTAAGGAAAAAAGAGCTTCAAGAGGATGTACAGCAGTCATGAGAAGACTGTTTTGATATATGGCAGTCATTTGCACTGCTATCTTCTGCTTGACTGTCTAAATTCATGCATTATTCCACCCTTTCATGTTGAAATTATGCAGTCACAGTCTTGCATTTTTATTGTACTTCATCAGACTTATGAAAAATTTTAGAAGGGGAAGGAACATTTTTATTTTTTTAACTTTTTGGAGCAATTAATTTTTTATTCTATCATTCTATCTTTCTTGATACAAAGGAGATATAAGTATTTTACAGACAGATGCATTTAATGTTCATTTTAATTATAAAAGAAGTTATTCATATAGGAGATTGTATCGATAAATGAAATTAACATGATTTAACTCAAAATTGAAAATGCATGAGTTTTAAAATTGCTGTTTCTGAAGACTTTTAAGAAACCACTAATGAAAGTAGTGATTATCAGAATACTTTTCTACACTGACAAACACTTTCATAAGGACAAGACTTTCAAAATGTCTTCAACATTGTAAGACATAGAGTTCTTGGAAAATTGTGTCTAATACAACATACCTATTGTATATTTAAATGTATTTGTGTGATGACAGATGAGACCACCTGCACTTATCAGGTTATGTTTAAAAAGCTAAACACAGTGGAAACAAAGACTCAGCAAGCATCCAAGGAATTACAGAAGGCCAAGGCACCCAGCAAGTAACCTGATCAGTGAATATGGAGCACACCAAATCAGATATTTTAAGATTGTCAAAGAAGAACAATTAGACCATTATCCCTTGTCCCACCTGCCAAGACAACTCAAGGAAAGTTTCAAGTTTTCTTCCTGGAATACCATACAAACCAAGGGGGATGATTTTCCACAGGGATACAGTGCTTACTTTGAGATGCAGGCAGAAGAGGGTTTTGAGGGGGAACAGAGAGAATTTGAAGATGGTATAAAACTATGGGGTGTCTTCAAGGGGAAGAACAAGCAAAACATTTAGAGGAAGGAACAAAAGTAGGGGAAGAGAGGGATTAAGCTGGGTCAGCAAGAAAAAAGTGGAATAAAAATTATAAGTAGGCAAAAGCCTGGCAAATCAGATGATTGATTAGCACAGCCTTTCATAACTTCTTATTAAATACATTCTAATTCTTTTCTGTTTGGGTCACTCCCTAAGCCTCTGGGTGAAAATGGCTCATGAACTTCAGGTTAGACTAGTGTTAGGTAAGAAAATATCCATATAGGGAAATACCCAAAGTTGCAGTCTGTGTGTGGGAATGGGCCAAGGATGGATTTAAAATGTGTGTTAGGATTCAAGAAACCCACAGATGTGTGTTCATGAATCCAGAGCAAGGGTGTGAAGATGCCCTGATTCCAGTCCCAGCCATCCTGGAAGGAGGAACAGGACGAGGCCATCTCCGACCTTCATGTCAGTGTGAGTGCTGTGGGTGTTTATGTGAGTGCTGAAACCTCTCTCTGTGCGGCTCTGTGTGCTTGGCCACGTGTGCATGTGTGTGTGTGTGTGTGCAGATGCAGCAGCTGGGAATGCACACTCAGCCCCACTGCGGCAGAGAGAACACAGACCCACAGCAGCTTCCTTTCTCTCTCACTGGGATGAGAGGGACCATAGGAGAATTCACATAACCATATAATCACAAAGTATGACTAAATACCATAAATTGCTCGTCTGCTTCCACAAGGTGCTGTGCAGATGCAGCTCCACAAGCTCATTCTTAAGTACATTTAAATCCTCCTAGTAAGGAAATGAAAGCATTAACTGAAAGCTAGCTTGCTTAAAAATGAAGGCATTATTCCTTTCCATTTCTCAAAAGAGAATGATAAAATACTTGGTGAATTGGTACATTTCATTGTTAAAAGTGTTGGCAATGAACAGGCATTGAAGCGATGAGAAGTTGCTCGTGTGGGTCTCATAATCACCCAGGGTGCCATTGTGTGTTGGTTACTCAGATGAGTAGCGCAATCTGCTGCAGAGCAAAGGACCTGAGAGGCAGCTTGTGTAAGAGAATGTGTTACCCTGCAGATATTTCTAGTGATGGCTCTCCATTTTATTTTTTAAATCATGGTCCTTTTTCATGCTGAAAAGAGGTTGGGGATTAAAATAATGAGGGTGTTTCCATCATTGCATCTCTGAAACAAGATTGCAGAGGGATATTTTATGCACAGATTGACCAGTCAGAATGAACCCTGCCATTTCATTGCACATCTGTTACTGCCTCCAAAAAAAGAATATCTAAGCAGCTCACACCATTGAGTTGAAGGCTCTAAATTCTTTATAAAAAGTCGGTCATTAAAGCACTGTTTTATACCATCCCTGCTTAACTGGGGGGACCAGATGGGAAGATGATATGTTTCAGATATTCCCAGCACGTGCAGTGCTGCCAGAATTGACAAGTGTGTGTTATTCCTGCAGTTACACTGTTGACAGAACACTGACACTCTTGCTAGTGACATAGCAGAAAGTGCTCTTGGAATTAACTTATTGACAGAAATCTATCAATTAAAAACAGTAACAGCAATATGTCAGAAAGTGATGTGATGCTAACAGCCTATTATTTGAGCTTTAATTGAGAGAAGAACTCCATAAAGCTCTGCAGTGTACATACTTAGCATATTAGAAGGAGCCATGGAAAGCAATCCTATTCCTTTGATCTATTTATCTACTCGTGTGCCTTTCTGCTGTCTGGGAGCAGCCGCTCAGTTTAGCGTGAATTTCTTCTACTTCAGCCCTGTTGTAGGTTCAACCTACCACAATCCCCTCAAGACTAAAGACCACACATTATTTATTTTCTCTCCTCAGAATTCATCTTCTCTACCTGGCTTTTAATATACCTCTTGCAAATCTGGAAATAAACTGTTGGTCATTCTGAGTTAATATATTTTAGGATGAGCTATTAAACATCTACCAGGGGTTTTTTTCTCTCTGACTTCAACACTCCATCAGATTCTTTTACCTCTATTTCCCACTTCATAAAATTATGATTTTGAAACTCCTCAAAATTATGTTATCAGGCCTCTAATAGTCCACCCTGATTTGGCCATTTATCTGCTTTCTTTCCTAATTTGTCTGGATTTGCAGGTTTCTTCTCTGGTTTCAATACCAGTGCAGGTATTGCTGTGGCAAAATTATGGAGGCTAATTCCAAGGACACAGTTATATATTCTCTAGGATCACATTGGCACAGGGAAAACTTCAGTAGCTCACATGGTCCTTAGGATAATGCTTTAGGACAGGATTGAGCAAAGTGGGAGGAAAACCATATGTGTGTTATAGATAATCAGGGATTTTGCTCACACGCAGAAAATACCAGTGGTAGACAACAGGTTTGCTTTCTGAATACAGTCACAGAATAGAGAGGCCATAAAAGCTGAGGGAGTAAGTAGAGGCACAGTTCCTTCAGGATCCTAATCCCTGTTCATGGAGTACAAACAAGCTGCAAGGCTGTGCTGGAAATATAAAGTAGGTCCATCACTACACTATGACCCAAGACAGGATTTCTTTTTCTTCCATTCCCCTGCATCCCTTGGCTATTTGGGTCACCAAGAACATATCTATGAGCCCAGTTTCAGATATCCATGAAGTTGTATGAAATGCAGTTGCTGAACAAAAGCTTCTGTAAGACAGAAGTCACCACTGAGAATACAGCACAGCACCAGAACAGAAGAATGAGGAATAGAAAGGAAAAATACCAAAGAATGCTCACTTACATTCAAGACACTTTGAAATAAATTAAGATTAAAAGCTGTGCAGTAATTCACCACACACAGATGAAAAATTTACATTTAAAAATAAAGTTGGTAATGGTCTTTGCAATAACTGCATGCCTTGGCATTTAATCTTGGAAATATGCTCGCTCTCCCAGATCACAGCAACGTAACTAATATCCTACAGTTGGTAGCAGCAAAGTGACTCTTTATTCTCTCAGGTCAGTGGGAGTTTCAATACTTTTGCATAAACTTAAATCAGAACCTTGAAAGTTCTAGGACAAATTTGGTGTGTCAGTGGGACTATTTATTAATTTTTATAAAGAAAAAGCTTTGAACAAAAGAAAAGAAATTAAGTTAACCAAAAATTACTCTTTCTGTTGCTAAAAACATGAATCCTGGTAGAATTTTACACTATCATGAACTGCAAATTGCCAGGTTTCGGTGAAAAGCCCTATCCATCAGGAGTTTAAAAGGTAGAATATTAGACTTAATGTAACTGAAAAACATATGCTCTTCATTCTTTACTATCGCAAAAACCTTTCAAGTGTCTGACTTTGAAGATAGAGAAAGAACATCACTCCATCAAATATCCTTTACCTTCCCAATGCCTTCCACATGCAAATGAGTGATATCGGGTTAATATTTATCTATCATTAATACATGCACAAAAAACCTTAAATTTAGAATCTGACATACACTGTGGATACACTGGATGTTGAAAAACTACATCACATTCTGTAAAAATATTCTTTGTATTTCACTACCCGAGTTTCACTGATAGTGAGCTTGACTAAATGTAGAACAGATCAAACTCATCAGGGTATTTAGGTGTGTGCATGTGTATCTCAAATTAGTTTTTGATCAAGAAGGTGGATGTGGAACAATCAAGTATCAATAGCTGTTAAAAGATTCCACCCACAGAACAAGAAGTCAAGGAATTTGGTGAAGCATTGTATTGATATGCAAGAGTCTTGGTAACCAAATTGTGACTCACACAGTCCTTCTCATCTCCCACATAGATCTGGGTTTTCAAGCAATTTTTACTACAATAAGAGACAGTCAGAGAAAAAGCAAAAAGTCAGAGAAAAGTAAGTCAGATATCTCTAGAGGGAAGAAAACACTGAAAGAGATAAAGAAAAATGTAACATTTTTGCCCCAAGCTCACTCTGAGGATATAGAAGACAGCTAAAACCTTTATCAACCTGCATTGACATTGCCAACTCCACAGCAGGATTTATAGCAGGTAATAATTCTGAAAGCCACAATGTGCATCCAAATTAAGCAGCCAGCACGGGGAAGAATGTCATTCTCCTCTGATGAAAAGTTCAATTTTCCAGAATAAAGCATACTTTCATCCACATTTCCTTGGCCTAGAAAGAGTAAGAGAGAAAAATAGATGTCAAACAGTAGTTAGGCTTCTTAAAGCCTAATGACTGGCAGGAACTTAGATGCTGATAGTTCGAGCAGAACTAGAGGCAATACAGACATGGCAAAAAAACTAATCCTCATTACATGGCCTATCCATGACAGGAAAGGGAAAAAACAGTACTGTGAAAATTAATTTCATGATTAATGGGATTCAGTGTCCATTTTGCTTTTGTTCTATGTGCATTCATTAATGCTATCAAATCTTTCTCTTCAAACACTTTGGCTGGATTCTCCCTGTGCACAGTTAAATCATAGAAGGGCCCATGCTCACTTTAGTCCTGTATCTTGCAGCGTGGTACAAACGATAGTGAAAATGGTGCTATAGGTTGCTTCATTGGTATTTTAATTGCAGTAATATACTTCTGCTGTCATAAAATTTTAGATACAATTTAAACTCGGTGGAGCCGTGAGACATAAACTAGATAAAGGGGGAGATTTATAAGTAAATTCAGCACTGAACTGGAGGATTAATGAAAAATGAAGCTTTCTGGTTGCAACATTAGTCTCTGGAATGGCTTAATAATGTTATAGAAGAAAAAATTGTATTTTATATTATAATCAAAATTTCATTAGCATTTCAATAAACTGAAAGTCAGTGCTTAGAACACCAGCAAAACTAATCATTTTTAAAGTCCACAGCAGGTCTGCAGGCGACTTGGTTCATTTATTCTAAATGTGCATTTTAATGGTCCATTTTGCCTTTGGAAAAACAAAAACTTTGACAATTTCAAGATTAATCTTTGCAATTGAGGGTGCTGTAAATATGGAAGAAAATGAAACAGCATAAAATGTCCATCTCCCTCTTCTCCTTCTCCCTCCCCAATCCCCCTGCCCGGAACTACACTTGAAAACAGAACCCCTTTTTATTTCTAAGGTAAAGTGCCTGTACATATTTGAGAACAAAGAGTAAACGAGAGAGTCCTGATTGATAAAACACCCAAATAAGTGGTCCAGCATTATTGGGTTACTTTTATTGTATGTGGTGGACTGACCCTGGTTGGATGGCAGCTGCCCACCAAAGCTGTCCTGTCACTGCCCTCCTCAGCTGGGCAGGGGAGAGAAAATATAACAAAAGGCTCACGGTTTGAGACAAGGGCAGGGAGAGTTCACTCAGCAGTGATTGTCGTGGGGAAAACAGACTTGACTTTACAATGTTTAAAAACCAAATGCCATGTTTAACTCAGTTTTAGTCACAATTTTCATTCCTCAAATCACCAGCCAACCCATAAATCAATCAAGGTTTTATCAACAAAAAAAAATCTGCTATTGAATATTGAAGTCCAAACAGATTGACCTTTAAATTCAGTAGAGAGAAACAGACATTTCTGTTGATGATTCATCTAATCTAACAGATATCTCAAATGAGAAAAAACACATTCCTGGACTCATACCATGTAATTTGAGACACTACAGTATTGATGACCACATGGAGAAAGTCCTGTTTAAAAGGTGGTTTCTGACCCTGAGATAATCATCTTTCCTCTCTCACCTGGCTGAAGATATCCACACTAAGAGCCTTCAGTAGATACTTACCCTCCCCCATGACTCCCTGCAAATCCTCTTGCATAAAAGTCCCTGTGAGTTCCTGCATGCTTGCCTTCCATCCCTCATTAATGCAGGGGGTCCTTAGGCAGACATGAGAGATTTCCAACAGCTGAACAGCCCAAATGAATGTACTAATGGGAAAAAAAGGGGGGAAAATTGGGGGGAAAAGGCTACATGCTTGATTGAGACAGAAAAAGGCTCACCAAGAGTCATTCAGGTAATATCCCCAGTCAAGAAACTGTTAAAGGATGTGATTTGAGTCAGAGGCCTGATTACATACTGAAGTTCATCAAATTAAGGCCAGCATGTTTCAGATTGTTTTTTTCCTAGATTAAGAATTCTTTATGGAAAATATGAAAGTGGTATGGATCAGGAAATTATTTACAGAACAAAATGCATTTAGAATACCACTGGTCTCCAGCACGATCAGAGTGAGAGGATTCCACACCTCTATCAATCAGCTGTGTAAGGAATCCTCTTCTTTACACTGCTTTCTTCCAAATTTTTCTTGTCACTCCTATATCTCATAACACATATTACTAAATTAAAAATAAAATGAAAGGCATTTATTCTATCTGGTTTTTTCATGCTTCTCCCTTTTCCTATAGTACGTAAAGTCTGTTAATCTGATTTATGTTTTTACACTTTTTCGTATGTTTTGATCATTTATTGTTTCCCCCAAGCTGGAGAAGTTAGAAGGTGGTAGGGATTAAATGAATCCTGGTTCATTTATGTGGAAGAAATAAAAAATGCACTTCCATAACTGTAATTTTTCTCTTGCAGCTCTATGAACCCCTGAAGAGTCACATCACTCAAGTTACTAGTTTTCAGTAAACAAGCAGCTGGATTTTGTTGCATTTATTCCTTCCTGATAATTCAGTCTCATCTACTATAATGATGTAGAAGAAAAATAAAATCTTGGGTCGTATATTTTAACAGAAAATCCCATGCAAGAGACCTCTGAGACCATCCTTAGGATCAACTTTAGAGTATTTTCTGGGATTTAGTTATGGAAACATCCACATTATCTATAGAAAATGATCCAGATTTACAAAAGCAGAGCTGCTGGATGTTGAATGTTTTCACACAAGAAATTTGCAATGAAAAAATATTTTTCTGGAACTTTCTAGGACAAAACCAAGCTGTTTCTTAACTTTCTTACCCCTGTTTTAAAAAAAAAAAGGGGGGGGGGGGGACAGAGGGAAATAAAAGCTGTCTTGTGTTGCAGTGCATGTGGCAGGGGCCACAGTGCCCACACCAACAAATTCCTGGTGTATGAGCACCCAGAGCACTGGAATCTAACATTATGGTCACTGCAAGTTCCCGTGCTCCCCCAGGAACTGCATTTTGCATATTGTTCTGTTATAGGTTCAAGATTCCCCCACCCAGTTTTATGTATACCCTTATGTTTATGCATATCCCATATGGAATATGTATGATCTCTGGAAAGTTCTGTTACATTCCATACCCCATTTGTTCATTCAAATAGAACCCTCCCCTGCGTTTGACCCATTGGATGTTCTCCCCTGTCACTTCACAATTTACAGAACTCCGTTGGTTGTAACCCTTTATCCCACCCCTTTGGCTCCCATACAAAACGGGCTTCATTCCCTGGCCATTGGTCTTTTCTGCTTTGTTCTAATAAAGTTCTGGAGTCGCAGAGAGCCCCTCTCTGTTCCTTTGCCTTTACCAGTGCTACTTTCATACCGGTCTGCAGTTTGCTCCTTGTGAAAGGACCAGCACCCGTTCTGTTATTTTATAACAGATCTGCGTCAGTTTCTGCTGCAACAAAGTCCTGCCCCAGGACACCTTCGGCTGTAGACGCTGTGCAGGCTCCGGGCAATCTGCTACCAGCTTCAATCTTGTGCTTGTACGTCTGAACCTTGCTTCAGACAAGACACTTCAGCCTTTGAGTGAGCCCAAGTGATTGCCTTCTAGGGGAAGACCCCAGTTAGTCCCAGCAGCTTGACAAGATACTGCCTTCACCGAGACCCTGTGGAAATCACCTTCCTGTCCTACGAATGGTTCCTCCACCGCTGCAGCCAAAATAAGCTGAGCTAGCAAAGATCTGTTTATTTTTCCAGCCTCTTCAAATGGCAGCACTTGCTCAGGTCAGCAGAGGTGACAACAGAAGCCACCGAGGGCACTGAGGAGGAGGAGAGGGCAACAGCAATTAGCAAGGAAGGCTACAGGTTGCAGCCTCTGATGGTGACATATTTGCTCCCTGTGTGACTACAAGTATAATCAGTAGTCTTGCAATCAGTATAATCAGTAATCAGCAGTCCTGCAGCTGACTAAAACTGTGTGAATTAATCAGTTCCCATCTATTTTCTACTCAAGAGGCATATAAAGCTAGTTTCTCTTCTCATTAAATGAAAGCCCAAAACTATGTCCTCTGCTGCTAGATGTATAAAACTACTTTCTTCCCTCCAAACTAAATGTGGCAACTAAAAATACCTTTAATTATCTCTCCCACTGACCTCTAATTTCTATCTCCATGAATTTATGATCAAGCAAATGTTTAATTTAATTTAATGGAGAGGTGCACGCTTACTTCAGAAGTTTGAATATATTATAGGTTACCAGATGATAAATTTGATAATGCAGCTTCTGTGTTCTGCTCAAATGAGAGACGAAAACCACCATGAGGGTTTTCACTCACTGATTTCTCCTAGTATCAGATGGCCTTGTGGAAGCAATTTTCATTTCGGTCACACAAAGAGTTTATTTGATCTGGATAATTATTAAAAATTGAAAGTCTTTCATATTATTTCTGGGTTTAGTCAGGCTTCATTTCACTCTATTGCTAGATTAAAATTTTCCCTAATCTTTGTTTTCTAATGGTTCATGGTATTCCTAAAACTTTTAATCTACTGTGTGTTATGAATGGATGATGTAGGTTTAAATCAGTCCCTGCCTTTTTGCTGATGCCTCTGGCATCAGGCAGTCGTGTTATTGAGGTGTCCAGCACCCCAAAAACCCACTTTCATTTGCAAGTTCTTTAATAATGGCTGATTCGGTCTGTTATAAAATGAATTATTTATTAATAGACACAAAACTAACAGACATAAGACTTCAAACAGACTATTACTACACAGCGATAAGACAAAAAGGGAATACTAGTATAATACATGCGGAGTTAAAGGTACCATTAAATTTATAGCTAGCTAAGAAATAGTATAGCTTAGGATCCAGTGTTTCTTACCACCAATTCTTGAAGGGGTAGATATTGAATTCCTTTCCCTCAGTTTCCAGAAAAGTAACCTCAAAAGTCCACGTTCAGACTTAAGGAGAGAAATCGTCTTGCACGTTCCCAAGGAGTGTGTAAGAGACTTCTGCCTCTGTGGTAATTTGTGTGGGCTTTTATAGACGTAAGAACCATGTCTTTTGGTCACCGATGTTTATTTTCTTTCATCTCTTTCCACATCTGCTCTCATACCAAGATGCGTATTTGCTGTGGTCAGGGGGCAACATTCCCCGGTGGGTTCTTGGAAGGAAGGGCGGCTGCAAGCAGCTTACCAGGGCTTATGCAGTGTCTCTGGGCTACACCTTTGCAGGCAGCAGCAAGCCGTAAGAGAAACACAGTATCTCCTTGATGGCGAAGTCAGGTTTATTTCAGGTCCAGAGCTGGCAAGCGGGGGGGGGAAAGGGGAAAGGGAGAGAGAAGGGGAAGGGGGAAGGGAGAGGGAAAGGATCCAAGCGGAAAAAGGGACCCTCATCCTCTGAGCATTCCCTTATCAGGGTTTCGAAGGGCCGCGGGCCCAAGGCTTGAGCCAATGAAAAGCTCACAGGGGAGGGATCAAAGGTAGGTTACATCTTGGGAATACACCATGCATTTCGGAAGGGGGAAACAGAACAAACCATTCAAAGGAAAATAGATCACCACACGTATTCAGGGCTTGGGCTCAGATTCTCAGGAGCCTGAGGTGACCTCCTGCTGGACTCTCTGACTCCCTGCTGGGCTCTGACTCTTCACTGGGCTATTAATCTGGTCTGAGTTACCTCTTCTAAATGCCCCAGCCATGAGAGAGAGGGGATGTCTTGCCACACTGCACTTCTCAGAGTTTTCTGTTTTACACTTGGAAAGTATCTGAAGATACCCATTTTATCTTAAAACTGGGTATAGGTTCACAAAGAAGCAACACAGCCTGCGGCATGATACTGTATCTTATTTTTAGAAGGCATTGGCTTTCAGCTACTTTCTCCACATTTAACACCAGCCTCTGACTCTTGTAAACCCAGGCCTTTTCACAGCTCTCCGCAGAAGTTTACCACTCCAGGTGACGAGACATGGGATTTCAGTATTTCTCACTCTTTGGAACAGGCTGTTCTGAGTTCCATGTGCGGACCTGGCTGGGACAGGGTGATGTGATCACACTCAGGAGCTCAGTCAGTGTTAAAAAAGAGCAGCACGCCAAGAGCAGATTGAACATATGTCAATAAGGCAGCACCGGTGCCACGCACAGCGCAGCAACCCTTCAGAGGGTGACAGGCAGGCAGCAGAAACAGCGGGAGGGATGGAAAAGTGTTTGTTTGCTACTGCAACACTTCAGCAAAGCCACCACGTCCGTGTGGTAAGGCTGTGCGTGGTAGGGATCGCACAAAGTCAGAGCCGTCAGTGCAGCCTGGGCCCATGAGCCAGGGCCCGGCCCAGCCCAGAGGGAGAGCAGTGCTGGCGGCAGGCCCAGCCCTGGGCCCGGGCACCATCTCCCTGAGCATGGGCCCACGGCCGGGCAGCGCAGGGCTGCAGGCACCTGGAGGCCAGACCTGCTGCAGCATCGCTGGGGCAGGGACTGACATGGCGTCCTGGACAAGGTCCAGGGCAGCTGATTCAAGAAATTGCTATTTCAGTGACAACTCCTGCATGAGCTGGTATTTTTCCAGTTTTGAGTCAAAACTTCTGAAAATTTTTTGATTTTGGGTCGATTTTTCCTGTCACATGGACCCTGCAGCTGCCAGTAAATGCAGGCAATGACTATCTGAGTTAATTGTTGGTCTCTTGCTTTAGCTTTAACCCTTTATATATTGTTTCAGCAATATTTCCTTACATATAAAATAAATGCCACTCAAACATAGCTGTGCATCTGCTGAATTATGTTTTATGGAAGTAAATTATAATATTGGATGTATATTATTAGCATTTTTTTTTCACTTGCTTTAGATTTTACTAATTAAATCTTGGAGTTTTTGACACTTGAATTTTTTCTTAGCACAGCCTATGTACACTTACACCAAATACTTAGTCTGAATCACCATGCAAAAGCTACACTTTTAAAAATAGCTACCTGAAATATAGTTAAGAAAATGCATTGCTTTAATTAGAGAAAAACAGAACTTAATGCTCAGGGAGTGCAGATTGTATTGAAGTCACAACAGAATTGCTTCTTACCATTATGAAATTATTTTGTGGTAATTCAGGGTAAATTGTACTTTGTTCACAGACTGTAGAACTACTGATAAATTTTCTTTCTCTGTTTTTTCTTGACTGGAGCTCTAACTTTTTCTGATGTTTAACATACATTTCTCTTTTTAGAGATAATTTCTGCAAGGGTTGCATCTTGAAGACAATGCTCACATCCTAATGAAAAAAATCTGTCTGGAAAGACTGTGACGCTAAATTTATAGATTCTAATCTAAATACACAGGCTATAATTTTTTCCTGAGTTTTGTGTAAATATCCCAGTTTTTGAGAACTCAGCCTAAGCAGTCTGAGAACCCTTTATCTTTTCAGTACATTTATTCTATGTCAAACTAATACATGGGGCAGAAAGATTTCTTTGGAAACTCTGAACACAGATAAAGCTGGTGTGTTGTCTTTCATTGCACCTTGAGTTAAAAATACCTCCTCCAGGAATCACACATAACTGTTCTCAGTCCCTCAGCTCTTAATTTGGTATTAAACTCAATTTTTCTTACTTTTACTGCAGAATTGCTTCGGTACTTGTAAAGCAACTCCAGTTCCACAGGAAACAATTGAGGCTTTTATTCCCTGAAAGGCCTCAGATGTAATACTTTTTAATAATATTACGTAAAATGTTACTAATACTGATTAGATGGATGAGGGCTCTCATATCAAGGATTTTGGTACTTGGAAAAGAAAGATGCTTTATTATAAATTGAAGAAACTAAAAAAATTCCATAATCTTTATTGTGAACCCCTAGTTTTTTGGCTATGACAATTACTTTTTCTAGTGCCTCCTCCGAACATAAATACATGATTCTGGAGTTTCTTCCTAAGCTCCTTTAAGCTGAGACAGTGCTAGTTCTGGCCAAACATACTCAGAACATAGAAAATCAAAATTTTGGCACATTTTTAAAACTTTTCTTCTTTTAATCTTTCTACTTTTCTTTCTCATCTACTGCAAATTAAAGTACAAAGTTAATGATTATTACTGTTACTGTTCTAGTCAGCACAAGAGTCCCCAAAATGAGGACAGAATAATCACTGGTGTCCTGAGGAAAGTTACTGGATTGCATAACTCTGATATTGTTGTTCCTCTGAACAATTTCTTTGCCTGGTCCGGGTGTTCTAACATCACAAGTGGGAGGGAGAAGGGGATTACTGGGGAGATAGCACACACTGAAGCTGTTACAGAATCATAGGGTTTCAGACTTCTGAGTTTTGTCCTGAAGTACAGTTATGCAACACTGTAAAAATAATTGGCAATCATTAAGAAATTTGAAAGGATATGTAGCAACAGTGTGTGCAGTATCATGTTCTGTTTATTTGTTGTTTAGCAGCAGTAAAGATGAAAATATTTTCTGTAGAAACTATTCACATCTAAGCAGCATTAAAACATTATTGTTTGCACTTATGAGAAAATCTCAGGGGTTCAAAAATTGGCCCTGGTTTCTCCTGGGCTATAGAACTTATCCTAATGTTCATCTAGAGACACCTCTGGGGAACTGGCTAAACAATATGACTCTGCAAGGGCTTTGACCTTGATGAGACAGACCTCTAGATGAAAAATAATAATAAAAGTTGTAACTTGCTAGTAATTGGAGAAGAGCTGGTTTTGCTGAACTCTAATGAATGCAAACATAATTAAACCTCTTAAGATAGCATCACTGGCTGCAAATTTCTAGTAAGTATAAACATAATAAAGTCTCTTTAGATAGTGTCATTCCTAAGTGTTAGCCACTGTCTCATGTGAATAGCATGCATATGAAGAACATTTGTGCAGATGAGATGGTTCACATAGCCTGTTAAAAAGTCTGCTAGGACCCAAAAACCTGGTTGGGGTAATGGTCCATTTATCAAAACTGAACAGGAACTTGAAGCTTATTAAATGAGAGCTCATGTGTGATTTAAACCTGGAAATCACAAACTCTGAATTCTGTCAGGCAGCCGGATAATAAGTCCTCCACACATTACTTTATTAATATTTGGAGGGGGGAATGGGGGGTGGTAATGCTATTTTATCCTATCCTACAAAATCAGAATGTATGGATCAGTGTTAATTGAATTTCTTAAGAACCTTAATGGAAGAAACTGAGGTCACTATAGGTACAATGCTCAAGGTTATTTTTGTTTTATGAGTAGGAGCTTACGTACATTCATAGAGGAGAACAGCAAGTTAGGACCCAGGTTCAAAAAACGATTTTATTTTTGTTTTATATTCTCACATGAAAGGTTAGAATGAACACAACCTCTGTTAATTAGAATTTTGAAACATAATTCAATAAAGCTCAGAGAGAGGGGAATATTATCACTCTATTTGTTGCTGTGCATCTGCACTGTGAAAGAAGCGTTCCTGTTAACCATAAGCTTTGAGCTGGCAACTCTCCCTTTATTTTATTTTTCCAAAATGAAGTAATACATCCTTCCTGATCTTTAAGAAGTATAAAATAGAAAAGATTAAGAAAAATGCCCTTTCTAGAAACTTTGAATTCTTAATAGGACACAGGAAATAATTTTTATTTTATGATTGAATGAAGACAGACAGTTTATACCACTAGAATTTTGACTAGATCTGAGCATTTAAATGAACTAGATGCTGGCATCTACATGATCATTCATTTGGTTCAGTATTTCTTTAACCAAAATAGAGTCCTGCCAGATTTCAAATGGGAATGTGTTTCAATGGAAATATTTATTTCAATATTTGGCAAGAAAAGTAAAAAAATTTCCATCTCTGGTTAAGCTTTGAAATTCGTTTGGGGGGGGGGGGTTTAGATGAAAAATTATACATTTTTAAATTATATATATCTATATCAGTAATGTAAACTTTTATTCAAAATGATAAAGTCAAAATACATCATCCAAATGAAACATTTCAAATCAGTGGGAGCAGTATTCCTTTTCTAAAAGAGATCTTAGTCATCTTTTACTGTGTGATTCACCTCATCTGTTGGGTTTGCCAAGTGCAGGACACCGTTGCCCACTCCATATGTAGCCCAGGAATATGTAGCCAGGCCTTCTAACATCTCTGTGTGAATGTACTTGGTGGCTGGCAGAATAGCTACAAATTGTGCTCTGACTATTTTAGAGCTTCAAAGACTGTCAATCATATGTAGTTTGTCTAGGAGATAAAATGCATATTGTGTTTTTCACATCAAAGCAAGTCTTAACTAAGTTCCCTTTAATTTCCAAACTATTTATTTATACACATATTTGCATATTGCATATTTTTCATTAAAAATAAACCATTATCATCTATTTGACCTCTGTGAAGTCAAAAATCATATGTATTCCTTAGAATGTATTTGTGTGTTTATTTTATGAAAGCATTGTGTCCTTATGGAATTGATAAATTGAGTATATACAAAGTGCTTTGAAATAAATTTAGTAAGGAACTGTGTTCATTAGTGCATAGATTACTTGCTGACAGTAAGCAAGTTTTTAGATAAAAGAACTTCCGGTGAGGGTTAAAACTAATTGACTTTTGTTTGGTTGGTTTTTCATTGTAAATCCTTAGGAAGCTTGAAAAGATTGCTTTAGTCAATTTGCTGAAGCAGGCTTTCATTAGAGATATACTGAGCAGTGCTTTAATCAGTACATAAATACACCAATTTCAGATAATTGGTGCTAATCATCATTTCTCAACATAAAAGGACTTGAGCAAGGATTTTTGTCAACAGCAAAATTGAATGATACACAAAAGTACAAGGCCTTTCAGTCACCTTGCCGGCTCATCCTCACTCGTAGAACAGAGCTGTTCACTGTGCTGAACTTGTTCTAGATAAAAATTACATTCCTGGAATTACCAGTCTTGGCCACCTTGCAAGAAACCTGTTGTCCAGTGAAGACACCCACCTGCATTTCCATAACAGGAAAACAAGACAGGTAGCAGCTCTATCCATCTAACAGGCACCGAGTGGCTTGTGTTCAGGCAACTATGCTTACTCCCTCCTTACCAAAGCAGGATAGTTTCATCCAGTCTTCTTTCTTTTGGATGCTTCTGGGTCCCTCCTCACCCTTGAGCAATGACCAAGCATTGTTTGGAAAGCACATGAGTTTAGACCGCCCACAGTTTTGCCAAGGACTCTTCCAGCAATTCAGCACCATGTTTTCTGTTTTATTACAGATGTGACTCCTTTTCACAAAGGCTGAGGTGCCTGATAAATACAGTCCAAGATACTCCAGCCATTTAAAAAAACTTGGGAACTGGGGAGAAACTGAAATCTATTCTCTTCTATCATGTAGTAATGAGGCATAAGGATGAGAAAGACCTTGCTTTTTTTAAGAAGTGTTGGCTATCGTGTTTGAAGATATACTAATTATTTCTTAGATCATTTACTTGGAAAAGAAAACTGGTGAGTCCAATACCTTTGTTAGCCCTGAAAAAACTCAAAGGCCGAACTCTCTGTCTGTTAAAGACTAGACTTCCCTCAGGTCATTTTGGAATGAAAAAAAAGCCAGAGAGGATTATCTTGCCCTGCTCTCACTAAAAATGGTCAGTTGTACAGCAAAAAGAATTACTCATATGTGACAGAGGAGAAAAAATTGTGTTACTGCACAGTGGGACATCAGATGGCAATAGGACAGCTGTGAAGTAACCAGCTGTTCTGGAACGCAGCCTCACCGCCCACTCACATTGAAAGCCAGAACAGGAGGCTCCAAGCATACCTTGTACCTTGTTGCAGACCTTGCTCATAAGATTTGGGCTAAATTTGTCTAAATGATTCTCCTCATCTGACCCAAAAACCAGGACTTTGCTTAAGATTGTTACCAGCCATGGAAGTATTCTGGGTTTGAATCCCTTCAAGGCTGAAAAGGGAATTCAACTGGTCTTTTTTCTTCAGGATAAGCGCTTTAAATCATAGTTTATTACATAAAAGTTGGGAACCGTATATTTATGCTTTAAAGTTAGATCCCTGCAGTGCATTTTTCAGTCAACTAAACCAAGTGTAAGTTTTCTAGGAAAGGTAGAAGAGGTCTCGGCAGACTTGGGTAAATGAATGCCTAGTTACTACATATGTCTAGTCCATGAGGTTGGGCTGCTGAAGCAGGTTTTTGAAAACAAATATGTTGGATTTAAAAATGCAAGTAATTTTTTACATGTTTGAGATTTGAATTATTTAACTCTGGCTTTATACCTCTCAGATGGCTTCTATGAGAAACAGATGGCATAAATCTAACAATAATGTACAGGACAGGGTCTCCCTTGAGAAGTAATTTTAAAAATTTCAGTCACAGACTTCAAAGTTTGGCAAATGTTGCACCAAAATGTTTCTAGAAGTTGATCCACAGGACAGGAAGCATTCTTCATCAAAATGTCTGATTTTAAGGCATTTTTAATGTTAAGAACATAAGAATCACCTTCTCGGAACAGGTCAGTATTCCATGCTGTCTGCCAGGAACCAGTGTTAGAGGCATAATGTCATAATGTTGCATCTGACAAATCAATGCCTGATTGTTACCAATGCAAAATCCTGCAGATTTTAGCTATATAGTAATCTATTTTAAAACATATTACTCTTATGTATCATCTTATACATGCTTCATTTTTAATTATCCACTTTGTAAAATACAAATCAGGTTTCTGAGCAAAATACCCTCTTCCCCAGAATCAGCTTTTCTTCTGCAAGATGAAGTAATCATCTCTCCACTGCAAATATGTCTGAAATTCTGTGGTCAGGGAAAAGACAGGTCAGAATACATGGCCATTTTGGTGTTTTCTTGTGTAAAATCTTTGCTACACAATACTGTAACCATGTATTGTATGATCTTAAACTACCTGAAATCCATGTGGGCTTAGCTAAATTAATGCACAGGCTTTACAGCCAGTGTCGTCTTCCATTTTGCAAAGTTCAGCTGGCAAAATATAATGGGGTGAATTTAGGGCTTTGTTAGGCATATCTGAATGGAGATAACAATATTTTTGAAGTAGAATATGGAGCTTTAGCCACCTGTCTCCAATTATACTCGGTGTGACTGCAAGATTAAAATGCCATCCAGATCACTGTGAAAATAATGTCCCATGGCATCTCCTTTTAGCTCAGGAACATTAATGCTAAAAACAGACCAACAGAGAATCAATTTTTATTTTGATACTCTCAGTGACTAAATATTTTATACAAAGCTCTGGCAACACTTCCAAAAACTCTCAAACACAAAATTGGAGTTGAAAACATGTATTGGCACTGAGAAAAACTGCGTGCGAAACAGTTTTTGCTAGCTGAATGACTAGCACAAATGGTAGCCAAGAGAAGTACATTCACCTGAAAAATTAATATGAAATAGAACATGAAATCAAAAAGGCTTTGAAATAACTATGCTGACAAGTATTGATTTCAAGTTAAATTATCAGACTGGAATGATATTATTATTGTTGTTGTTTTTGTTGTTGTTATTATTATTGTTATGATCATTATTATTATTTTGAGTGCATGGCTACCTTGCCCTTCAAAAATTTATGCAAAACTTGCCAGTACTTTGTTTACTACTGTACATAAAATTCTGTAGCTGGTATTGATGCCAAATTTACTTTCTAGACTTCCTCTGTTCTTATTCTGAGTTACAGGGCTACAAGGCGATAACACCCTTAAGAAATCAAGTGCAAGCCATAACCTAAGTCATGCACAGTCTTTCCAGCTGATAGTTAAATATTATTTCTGCCAAACTCACACCTTGAAGGTAAAAAGATTAGCAAATCTGGGCTATCCTCACAGAAATGTTAACTATGGAGATACTGCTGCAGATATCATTATTATATTTAGGGTCTTTAAATATGAATTTACTTTTTAAGTTTCAAGTGTTTCATTTCAATTTACAAACAGGTCCATTTGCATTAACGACAGATAAGATTTTCTGTGTTGCTTAACAAGAGCTCCTGTTTAAATTCCTTTCTAGAAAAAAAAGGCTGAAATAGACTCTGAAAGAGAGTAGGCATTGAATCAGACTGAGAGATTTCTACCTCACGCTTTTCATGCAAGATTCTGAGCCTAAATAGGACCATTTGGACTGTCTTTACTACCTCATACAGTAATATACTTTAGAAATGTTAATTCTGGAGAAGGTTAACAAGCCAAGTACTAGACTTTTTCACAGCAGAGCTCTTTGAATTATCTTTACATCAATGCACTTTTTTTTCAGATAACAATAATTCATAGTAATTACATGGAGGAAATCTAACAGTCTGCATTTGGTATACAAAGCACTAGAGACGCTAATTTTATAGAAGCATTTATATTTGAAAAAAATGTTGTTTCCTTTTCTGCTCCTTATTGCTGAAGCATTTAGTCTCATTGCCTTTGGAAAAGTAACATCTCCCATTTTCAAATGGAGCAGATCAGACATGCAGAACTGAATTCCTGAGTGTCTATAAAGACCAAATTCAGCTTCAGATCTTGTGATGCCCTACTCCAGCTCTGGAAACAGCAAAGACTATGAATTACATGGTATGTTGAGAGTTATAATATGTAACCTCCTTGGGTGATGCAAAAACACTGTGGCAGAGATAGAAACGAACCTCACATCTTTTCTCTACCTTTACATCATGTTTCATCCTTCAGCACTGTACTCCACATAAAAGAATAAATTTCAAAAGGAAAGGACATAAATGGTCTATTTGTATTACCATTATTTTGGAGAACAATATAAGTCCAATGCTATTCCCTGTTAAAAAGAAAGTCTATCATATAAGCCAGGACAGTATTCGAACAAATGGATCCAAATGACCAAGTGTATGAAATATAATTCAGTGTAGCACAATTTAAGTCATTGAAAACACCAAAATATAGACGACCCTGTACAGATGACTAGCACAACTGTATTTTGACCCTGATGAATAAAGGAGCTTTCCGTATCTCCTAAATGCTAGTGGGGCTGTAGAATTGCTCTTAGTGCACTCCTTGGCATTTCCTTTCAATATGCCTTTGTGTTTGTTGGACTTCTTGTCATGCCAGCCCACTGCCATCTCCTCTGCTCACTCAGGCAGCTTTACTCTTATCACTCATCACCTGAATTTTGTGCAGAATCATCAGTACTGGAGAGTTTCTGATACTCTGCTGCTGAGGCACAGCAAAGGAACTTTTTATTCTTGTGCACCTGCTGCACATTTATTTACGTTTCTTTACAGAAGATTTATAGTAACTCTGGAGAATGCCAACACACTCCAATTAAACTGCATAGGGGCATAAAATATCCTGAGTTGGAAAGGACACAGAAGGATCATTGAAGTTCAACTGCTGGCTCTGCACAGGACACCCCAAGAGTCACACCCTGTGCCTGCGCGCATTGTCCAAATGCTTCTTGAGCTCTTTCGGTCTGGTGCTGGGACCACTTCCCTGGGGAGCCTGTTCCAGTGTCCAGCCACCCTCTGGGTGAAAAACTTCTTCCTGATATCCAACCTAAACCTCCCCTGACTCAGCTTCATGCTGTTTCTTCTGGTGCTGTCACGGTCACCACAGAGCAGAGATCAGTCCCTGCCCCTCTTCTTCCCCTCACAAGGAACTTGTAACTGCAGTGAGGTCTCCCCTCAGTCTCCTCTTCTCCAGGCTGAACAGCTTCATATGGCTTCCTCTCCAGACACTTCCCCATCCTCATTGCCCTCCTTTGGATGCTCTCTTATAGCTTAATATTCTTAATATTTATTAATATTGCTGTGACCACTTCCCTGGGGCTGATAAGGTTTGCCTTGTGCTTTACCTCACGGTCATTGGCATGTTTATATGTAACATCTCTGGGCATCCGGATGTTTAGGAAGTAGCTTGCTCACATACTTCTGGAAAAATGTGTCCTTTGCAGTGACAAAGCTGCAAAGCCAGGCAGAAGAGCTGTACACATTCCTTCACTGAGTGACCTTCAAAAGAAAGAATGGGCTCTGTAGACAGGCTGGTCTAGCGGCACTGACCTGTTAGAGAGGAACACACGGTAATTTTTTAGTTTGACGTCCTTTTACTAGGATCTAAATGTGAGGTATAATGTATGTGTCTAGCTTGGCAAAAAATAGGGACAAAAGCAGAAATATTTATTTAACATTTTGCCTTTCACTTTTTTCTGGACTTTTGCTTCAGATTTAAATCAATTTTTGCACTTACCTGGAAATATCTTGGAAAACACTTACATGAAATATTTTAGATGTTCCAGTTTTTAAAGGGGGAACCAACCAACCAATCCTAAAACCTGTGTGTCAGGCTTTTACTGTTATCTTCAAACTTCAGCAGTCTCTGCTAGTGGAGTCTCAGCTGCAGACATGGCAGAAATGTGTGCAGTCAAGAGACTTCAAGAGAGTCACAGCACAGCTGGTTCTGGGAAAAGGAAACAAAGATTTGTAATATCATGGTGGTACATCCAAGGAAAATTTGTAAAAACTATTGCCAGCACCATGGCACCGTGCAGATGCTGGAGTACGGTTGGTTTGAACTTGTTGGAGCAACACTCCTTTGTGCTCTGTAGACATATTTCATTCTAAAAGAGCAGTCTGATCATTTTTTACCTTAAATTAAAGGAAATTATAAGAACATAGAGAAAAAGTTGGTACTTTTAGCTTCTTCAATATTATACACTTTCACAGCCCTCCTATTATGAATAAAAATAGTTCCCCATTGCCATCCAGCAGTTACAACCTGTCATTCCACATATTTTCACACAAGGAAAACAGGTAAAAAAATAATAGCCTTTTCAGAAACAGAGAAGGCACTCTGACACAGGTTCCTTTTGGTAATGCCATAACCCTAACAGATTTGTCTCATTTAGAGATAAATATAAAACCAAAGAGAAAATAATTTAATGTGTGGAAAATTTATCAACTGCCCAATGGACATTTATAAAACAGGCAGGCAATGACAACTTGGGGAGTTGTATTCTGACTTTCTGGGCTTTTAGCAATTTGCTTCGTTCTGCTTTCCTTGCACCTTGCTGTGAAGTTATATGTGCCTCCAAGTCAGGAAGGACTGGAAGATGCACTTAAAAGAGCTGTGTCTGCTGGTTCTGAACCTGAAGCTAAAATAAAAATTTTTTCTTCCTCAGCAAGTGAAAGGCTAGTAATGATACAGTTGTTTTCTCAAAACGAAAAGTAAGGAAGAAAAATGGCAAAGCCTACTGTTGCAAGCTTTGGTGACAATAAACCCCTGTCCAATTAAAGAGGAGACCTCACTGCTGCAGGGATCAGCATTTATAGCTGTCAGGTAAATTTACATATGAAAGGAAAGTGTCAAGTCAGAGTTGGCCTCTCTGTGTGGAGGATCACTAGACAAGCGGACAATAGAACAGGAAGAGTTCCGTTTTTATCCTTAATTCAACCTGACTTACATCAATAAATTCAATTGTACTGTTAAGACTTAGTGTCCCATTGCTTCAAAATGAAATAAAAGTTGTGCTTCATGGAAGATCTCTGTATAATATTATATTTAGAGATTTACTTTTTTCCTAAGCTCAGCTACCAACTCAGGATAGACTTGAAAAATGGATTATATCATCTGTATGTCAAGGGATCAGGAACAACAAAACTCAGTTTTGTTGTCATTTATTTTTCTCTGAACCTGAAAGAGAGATACAAAACATACAAAATTTATAGACAGAACAAGTGAAAATACCCTCTGTAAGCAAATACACATCATAATAAAATACACAAAGCAAGATGAGTTAAATACAGAGGTAGATGACTTGAACCCCTGACAACTGGAGAGCCACTCCATCCCTTGCTGGAAGTTGTTCCTGGTCTGATCTTCACATCAGAATAAAGAATCAGCAATTACTTTAATTTTATCTAGACATTTTCCAATTTTCAATTAAACTCTTCTTCTGTATTTGGTGGGTGATCTGCACTGGTACCTTGGCAACTAAATTCTTGCTATTTTCCTACTTTTTATATTCTTTTATCAAGAAGCATTTATGATTTGTAAGATGTTTTTGAAAATACAATGTAACTGAGTAATTAAGGATTTTCAGCCTCCTCAGAAAAAAATAGCTTTTGCTGCATTGCATCTTCAAGTTCTATGGTTTACGAACATGAAGGGGACCTTTATATATGGAATTGAAAATTTATGCTATTGAATGAGCTGGATGACATAGCATCTCCAGAAAGGGAGATTTGTAATAATGGTTAATACTCCAATGGAAAAAGCTATAATGGAATCTAATGTTTGAAAAATGAAGTTGCAGGGATTCAGATTAATACTGAAACATAGACATTTAATTAAAGACAATTAATTGCACAAACTAGCCCTAAACCATTTGTTGTAGTTTTAAATCAAAACTGAACATCTTTCATAAGTCTACGATGTAGATACAATATTGCAATTATGTGCCTCAGACAGATATTCATCTGTTCTTCTGTCTTCAGAAATCTGAGAAACAACCACTATTACTTACAGTGTTTTACAATTTAAGTAATTAAAGCTCATTGATATTTTGATTGACAGCGATTTAAAAATTCCATTGATGAAGTAGCATTGTTACATGTTTGAGTGCTCAAAGTTACAAAATGTCAAAAGCCAGTTTGCCAACATAGAGATTTATAAATTGGGCAAATCCAGCTATTTTTTTGTGTCAGCAGTCAATGACATACTTAAGGCAAACCACCACAGTGGAATATTATATAGCTTTTCCTAAAGAAGGCCACAGGGATTTATTAAATTCATCTTGACTGACACATNCATCTCAATCACTTCTTGGTTGAAATTTCAAAAATATTCACGGGAAATTTCAGCTTATATCATTAAGGTGGACTAAGAGGGTGAAAATGCTTTCTTACAGAGAAAAATCCTGATCAGTCTTATTTTTAGATAAACTCAGCTGCAAGGTTTTGATACCTAACATGTACAGAAATTTGTTTTAATTCATACTGAAAAAGACTATGTATTTTAGCCCTCTATGTTTGCTTCTTAGCAAGCCATTCATAAGGAATATTTGTCAGATCACAACACAGTCCTCCAACGTATGTTTACATGAATAGTTCTAATTCATGCAAACACTGATGCACATGAGTGTTTGCAATGGAGCTGTCCCTTCCATAATGGAATGACAGTGGTGGGTGGCAGATCCAGGACTGTAGCACCAACCAGTCCTCACCTGTCCCCTCAGACCCAACAGCAAGTCCCCTGACAAAGATCAGTGTCTTCTTATATATAAAACTTTAGATTTCATCTGCACACTTCTATATGAACTAAAGTGGTGATACAGAACTGGGCCTATTTTATAGTAAATTCAACAATAATGACCAGCATCAGTTTCATAATGGATTGTTGGTTTGCTGGTAGCCTATTGAGCCAGATGTCCTTCTAAAGTCAAAGTAAATAATCTACAGTGTTTTCAATCTACTTGTGTTTCTTTGAGTTATCCTGCAATTTTGCTGACAAAATAAATATTTGTGTTCCCTAATTAGACTGGAAAAATAATTAATGGACTCCTTCTTTATTGTACTAGCTGCTGCGTATACAAATATGCATTTGTGCACTCCAAATTTTTTATGGCACTAAATAGAAACTAATTGTCATCTAAATTCCCCACTGACAGCCACTTCTTAGTGCCAGTTTACCTACTAGTATTCTCAATTATGCATGAACAGAATAACAGGTGGAACACTGCAAATGTTAATTTAGGAAATATCTAAAATGGTTTGTCAATGGAAAATACTGCTATGATTGAAGCCTTTCACTGATTAGGTGATGAAGGAGAGGCATGTTAACCTTGATACCTCAAAAATATTATTTCCCTTACTGATGTTGAGTCCAAAATATCCATAAAATCCTATCCCCATAGAAAGCAATGGTAAACAAGCCATATCCTAAAGGGAAAAGGAATTCACTTTGTTTGTATCAAATATCTCTCAGTAAATGAGCTAAAAATTATAATTCAAATCACTCAGCAAAGCACAGAAAAATAAAGGAGTAAAGTGCAACTTTTGCAATAAGTTTCAATCAGGAATTACCATACTGAAATTTAGCCAACTACAAATTTAAAATTTTAGTAATTTAGTATTTCTTTCAAATCAATGTATGGAAATAGGCATTTACAAAGAACAAGTCACCTACTTAATAGTAGGGAAGAGAAACTTGTCTCCCTGTGTTGGCTTAGAAGAGTGTAACAGACTAAATACCCGACTTTGAGATGGCTGCTTCATTTCCTCAGCACCAGAAATTATTCATATTGATGAGATGGGATCTTTCAACCATATATAATAAATATACAGTCTGAACTTCTCATCACCCTCTTGTTTTTAGATCTTGCTGTAACTACCAGAGTTTTATGTGCCTTAAGGGATATGGCTGTCTCCTGGTCAGGGTCACTGCTCTGCAGCTGCATTCAGCCCAGCCTGATGTGCAGGGAAGGTGTTTGCCATGGGTACCCCACTGGAAATTTGGCAATGGTAGGAAGTCTGAGGACTTGCAACACCACACTAAACAACTGAGTAACACAGTTACAGCTCCCTCCCTCCAAACTGGTTTTTCTCCATGTTAAATGCCAGATAAGCTTGATATATCTCAGGAAGTAATGGGAATAATTGTGGGGGTTTGCTTTGATTTCCTGATCAGTATTCAATACAGTATCTATTGATATTCTTAGAAGCTCTGAAAATGAAGTATGACTACTTTTTCTTTCCTCTGCTAACATATTTTTGGTAGCTACTAAATTAAGCTTTCTTTTTTTTTTCTTAAGTCTTATCTTTAAAGTTCAATTTTACTGGGTAACTGGATTTTTCTGTCATAAATCTCAAAAGTCTGAGAATCCACCCACCTCAGGCTGTTGCCCAGAAGGTGATAAAACCTCAAAGTAGTACGTGATATCCTACAATATCAGCTGAAAATAAAAACTATCATCCATGATCATTCCTGGGCCCTGGTCAAAATTGACTGCTTCACTTTTTTGATGTTCCCCCAGGGAACATCAAAGAATATGTTATTCCCTTTTCATTCATGTTAAGCTTAGCAAAGAGCATTTATGCTTAAAATGCATCTGCAGTTCCTGTAGGTATATACAATATGCCTGTACCCGAATGCCTTTTTTTCCTGAAGATAATTGTTGACATTTATTTTCTAAAAAAAATTATTTTCCGTGTATGAAATGAAGGGAGATGAAACATGAGTGATCTCACAGAGAGAGATACTGAGATGTGAAGTAGCAAGTATGTATTTGGCAACAAAAACAATTCAACATTTAAAAATATTTACTTCATCCTGTGTTGTTGTGAGTGTGGGACTCAGAAACAGATTCAGGGATGGAAAAATAAGGAAGTGAGTAATTTATATTTATTTAGGGAGGATGATGGAAGGGATGATGTGCATTACTTTGATGAACTGGCAGTTGCCTTAGCAGATCTGTTGAGTCATCTGTGTGGTACCGTGTTGAGTCATAATGTATTGTTAGCTGCCACTGCAATCACAGAAAGACTTACTGAGCAGAAGTAGATTACGTATGTAACTAAATCCCCATTAGAATTCTGCCTGAGACAGAGTAAATTCAGCTTATGAGCTCACTGTTTGGAAGAGTCTTGAATGACTGACAGCCTTGGTGTGTAATGCAAAATTTGGGGTGCCTCAGGGCTCCCCTCTTGGGGATACCACCATTGTAGGGAGCTCAGCTGCTCTGTGTCACACAGCCTGAAGTGTGGGCTGGCTGGAGCAGTGAAAGCTGCCCTCCTGGAAACCCCTCTGTCCACAGACACCACAGCAGAGACACAAGCAGGAGCGATGTTCGCTTGTCACAGCGAGTGAACAAAATACAGCAACAGGACAATTTATAGTATGTGTTGTAACCCCGTTTAATGCACTACTACATTGTCTACTGGAGAAAAACCAGCACAGTTTTTCTTTTGTTTATTATTAAATGTGGGTTATGGGTTAACTGAGATAATGGCATGAAGGCCAGTGGCTGAATTTGGACTAATTTTCAGTGGGAACAGAAGCACAGAAGAAAAGAAATTATATGAAAACTGTATGCATACCTGCAGCTTTTTATCCCAGGAAATCACTGATTCTTGTTGAATTCAAATGTTTTTATTCTTCTTTGAGCAAAGATTTTGTAGAAGATTAAGTAGACACGTAGGCATTGCCTCTTCCTCTTTGAGGGTAAATTTGAATTCTGACAGTACAGTTAGTATAGGCAAGATAATTTACCTGGCCTAAGGACAAGACCCCCAGTCAATACTAACTTCAAGACCTTTTGTCTGGATAAAGTAATAAATTATTTCAGTGGAGGCAGCACCTGATTCTTTAATGAAACAGGTCAACAGTGTCCAGCTTTTCTGTTCTTTGGTTCCAAAATAACTTTGCACAGGCTCTCAGAATAAAATCTTTAACATCTCAACCATGATTCAATGAGATCAGAAATCAAAAGGGGTCTTGTCTAAGTTAGAGTTTAGGCTTTAGCATATGTTTAGGTTTTAGGCTTTAGTAATATGTTTATTCCCTGTATTATATTACTTTCCTTCTTTTCTAGATTTGGATTCACTGCTACTTGACTGCTGAACAAAACTACCCTAAAGGTTTTGCACACTGAGAAAAAAAAATTAGCTTTTTCTGGCTTCTCTACTCACTGAGCTCAGTTGCTATGACAACCAAAATTTTACTGCTTTCTTAACAGCAGTCCTTTTGATTTCTGCAGTTTAAAAAAAAACCCCAACAAAACAAACATTTGAACTATGTAAAAAGTTCTATGATTTCAAATATTTAGAACAGCATAGTTCACCTTCATTAATAGTGATCATGCTCAATAAATTTCTTAGTGTCTTTTAGGAGTCAAAGAGGTCTTCCAAGGGCTACTGATGGCTCAGTGAAACAAGTATTTGTAACTCACCACTGATCCTACAAGCTCTTTTATCAAGGGATAATACAGACATTACAGCTGAAATAAATAATTGATGGAGTTCTGATGTCAGAAGATGGCATGCAGCACATCCCAGTTTGGCAAAAAGGGTGCTTTTATTATTATTTTATTATTATTATTATTATTGTTTTGATTGCACTCAGGAAATTCAGGCAATGAGGCATTTTTGTGATGGGGTGACATGATGTTCATTTTTTTAGATATAGCTTTTCCTGGCTAGGAGACTTTCAATTTGCTTCCAACTGTTCTTCACACTATTGTAAAAACAAGTTGCGTTTCCTATTTGAAAAAAACCTCATTTTAGAAATAATATACCATATGATGTTTCATTGAAAGAGGATAAAACATTTATGTGCCAAAGTCTAGAAAACAGGGGACGGTATTGTCCATAATTGGAGATTTGTGTAAGATTTTATAGATTTGTGAGGTACAGATAAAGAAAAAAGTTTAGAATTGGCATCATTCTACCCCCCTCTATTAGTCACATGGAGAGTAAACCAAAGGTTGATGATTCCATACCAGCATTCTCCATGGTCTGGACGAAATTAGGTACTTCACAGCACAGCTGCATTGAAGCACATAGAATCATAAAATAATTTAAGTTGGAAAAGATCTTCAAGGTCATCAGGTCCAAGCATTAACCCAGCAGTGCCAAGTCCTCTACTACACCATGTCACTATGTGCCACATCTACACACATTTTAAATATCTCCAGGGATGGTGAGTCTACCATATCCCTGGGCAGCCAGTTCCAGTGCTTGACAACCCTTTCTATGAAGAATTTTTTCCTAATATCCAGTCTAACTCAAACTGGCACAACTGGAGGCCATTTGCTTTTATCCTGTCATCAGGCCAACCCCCACCTCACTACAACCTCCTGTCAGGGAGCTGTAGAGAGTGGTAAGGTCCCCCCTAGACTCAAGACCCCCAGCTCCCACAGCTGCCCCTTTCACACTTGTGCTCCAGACCCCTTACCAGCTCTGTTGCCCTTCTCTGGACATGTTCCAGCCCCTCGATGTGTTTCTTGTCATGAGGGGCCCAAAACTGAACACAGGATTCAAGGTGCAGCCTCACCAGTGCCAAGTACAGGGGCACTGGCAATCACTGGTCAGCCCTGGTCCTGCTGACCACACTATTCCTGACACACAGAATGAGATTATAAAAATGATAAACAAAAGAGTATTTCTACAAATCAACTCCCTATGAACTTTTATACATGAAATGAATGGGAAACTAAGGAAGTTATCTGCCCACAGGGGTTGAAATCCCTCTGCTAGATAAATATCCATGGGATACGTCTTTTAAAAAACAAATAAGTTTGATTCTTGTTTTGAAATGCGGTAACCCAAGAAAGGTGGAGACTTGGCAGAACTGGGAAATGCGGCTCCATCACTTAGAGTTCTCTTTCCGGAGGAGATGGAACCATTTCAGAAGGCATTTCAGGCAAAGCATGTGTTTGTAACTTTTTAACTGTATTGCCCTAAATTGGATTCAAGTCTAGAGCGACACTACATGAAACAAGGGCACACAAACACAAACACGATTGTCCACATTGCTTAATTTGCACTCAGTTCCTGTCACAGTTTTGGCCTTTGAATGATTTCCTCTATTGTGTTTTAATCACAGCAGTCACAGAGAACATAGTTGCTTCTCTTCACTCATCTTTCCTGTTATCTTCTTTCTGCCTCCTATACATGGTTCCTCAAGCTGAAGACTGTGATATTTAGAGTACAGCCTTGTAGCAATGGGGAACAAAGACGCCAGACCCCCTTGTATGTCCAAAGAAGATCCGTTTAGTGCCAAAAATCGCCCCCTCTGTATACCCTTAATCTCAACCGAACACAACCGAAACCAAGCTGAAGCCTAACAGAACTTAACAGCAGAAGGGCACCCATTGGCTGGCACAGCTGCAGTGCCGCTGTCCACGCACCCTATCACCCAATCAGCTTCCCGTTCTTAGCTGGCCACGCGTTCCTCCAGCCAATCACAGTCTCAGTTCCAACTGTCACTCAGCTGCCTCTCACCCCTCAGCCAACTTCCAGCCGTGCAGCCTCAGCTGCGCCTTTCCCACAGGGCCTTGTGGTGAGCACAAGCCTTGGCCATTTTCACAAATGTAACCCCATATTCCACATCCAGCCTACAAGGAACTAGACTATAAAGTAATTTAAAAACTGAGGACTCTAGTAAAGGAAAGCGGCCTATCCTCCTATCGCGTTCTAAGTTACCTAGAGTCCATAAGTACTGCGTATGTTCTCATACCTGATGACTGGAAAAGCATAATGAGGATGATTTTAACAACAGCGCAGTTTACAGCCTGGCTCACTGATTACTGTGAGCTGTGTACTACCCAGGCAGAAGTGCTGTGAGAGACAGTATTCCTTTGACACAAAGGCTTGTCTAAGACCTCCAGTAATGGTGGAGGACTTACTAACTGGACAATGGAAAGGACCCCTGGACGTACTAACATGGGGAAGGGGTTATGTGTGCGTCTCCACAGCCCTCCATGTGGAGTGGGTTCCAACACGGTGTGTGCGACCTTTTGTTGCACCATCCTGATCTCATGTATATATAGTTGCTATGTTATAGGTATATGTTACAGTTTTTGGACAGTTGTTGTTATTATTGTCACTGTTATTAATGTTTTAGGAGTTGCTTAGGTTGTTCTTAAGTTTTCATTGCTTAAACAAAAAGAAGGGGGAGATGTGGAATATGGGGTTACATTTGTGAAAATGGCCAAGGCTTGTGCTCACCACAAGGCCCTGTGGGAAAGGCGCAGCTGAGGCTGCAGGGCCGGAAGTTGGCTGAGGGGTGAGAGGCAGCTGAGCGACAGGTGGAACTGAGACTGTGATTGGCTGGAGGAACGCATGGACAGCCCATGAACGGGAAGCTGATTGGGTGATAGGGCGTGTGGACAGCGGCACTGCAGCTGTGCCAGCCAATGGGCGCCCTTCTGCTGTTAAGTCCTGTTAGGCTTCGGCTCGGTTTCGGTTGTGTTTGGTTGAGATTAAGGGTATACAGAGGGGGCGATTTTTGGCACTAAACGGATCTTCTTTGGACATACAGGGGGGTCTGGCGTCTTTGTTCCCCATTGCTACACAGCCTCACTGCTTTGCTGACAGAGAGATCAGACTCACTGCCACCTTTCCAAATGCGCTGCTTCTTTATTTGTATGCACCACAGCCACCTCTTTCTCTGCAGACTAGATCAATCTCAGCATTAGGGAGATTATACAGCTGTCAGTAAGCCATCAGCTTTTGCCTCACATTGCTCTAGCATGAGGCTACATATCGAAGACTAGATGAGCTTGACATTTCATTTCACCCCTCCAAGATACCGAAAAGGAATTTTGCTTGAGAAAAAAGTGATTCCGATAGAACATTATACATTTTACAGGAAACAGTTCCTCTTCTTTGTAATCTAGTTAAAGACAAAGGTCCTCCTTAGGTACAAGTGACCAAGAACTCATATAGTGTTTAGCCAGAAACAACCTGAAAATGTTATAAAGTCCTGTAGGCAACATTTGATAGAGCAATGGAAAAAAGGGAGAAATACAGTCAAGATTTTGGACTTCTGATCCTCTCTCTGACTCAGTCTATGATGTGGCTTAACTTGTCACAAAATAATTCTTTCCTTCTAAAACTTTTAAGAAACTTGAAAGCCTTTTATTGATTTTTTGAGGAACACTTGCCAAATATTTTGATATCAGTGATTTTTAAAAAATACAAAGCTACATAAACTTAACAAATTTGTCTCCCCAGCAAAGCTGCATAAACACTTCCTACTTTGAGATTTCTGGTGCCTGTGGTTTGGAATGAATGATAAAAATACTAAATTTCAAAAGAAACTTTAAATTTGAAAAAGTACTTTTTTTCAAAATAAATTATTTCTTCAAGAGCTTCATACTAGATAATAATGTAGCTTTGTTCTTAGTAATGGCTTCATGGTTGATGGGGATTTTTTTTGTTTCTCTAATATAAATCTTTCACTCCTGAGGGAAAAAAATATAAACATTAATAATCTCAACTATGTATTTAGGGAAAGAAAAAAAATAAAAAAAATAGAGAAAGAGCAATGAGAAGACTTGCCCCAGGTAATAAATGGACTGGATCATTTCCAGTGTGATTAAAAAAAAATTTAGGATGTAATCAGAAGGGAAAACAACACTTAATTTAGAGATATTTATTCTGTAATGAAAAATTCTTCTATCTTTCGCTGTCTCACAGCATTCCTAATGTCCTAATTTTCCCACTGAGCTTTATCATTGTGTTCTTTTCATTTGAAAAGTAGAAATTAGAAAGAAAAAGTGACATGTCTGCAGCCTCTCAGACAATTTCTGGCTTCATCTCCTGAAATCATGTGTAATCTTTGTTTATGTAAGTGGTTCAATTGCTGCATTAAATGTGTCCATTTGGACGTGTAAGAATTGCCAAATTGGATTCCAGTTGCCAGATCCAGCACTAAATTTTGCATTCTTGGTTACTGTGGTGACTGTGCATGGATGTGAAATAAATCCAGAAATCTGGGGTAAGTCAGGGTAGCCTGCAGACTGGGGAGCACAAACATACAGGTAAAATTGTCCTAAAGTCTGAGGATGCCAGCAGGGTGTTCAGGAAAGGTTGTGATGGACAGAGTCCCTGCCTTATGTAACTGACAGTTCTGTTAGACAAGTTGTTTTGTTATACTGACATTAATATTATTAAATGTCTTTACATTTCTTACCAGAATGGTTCCCAGGAAGACTTAACGGCGAGGAATATTGTCTTTTGTTTTATTGTCTTTTGTGGGGTGGAATGGTTTTTTTCCCCTTTCTTCCTTTTACTTTTTCTGTTTCACAGCTTCTGTTAGTCCTATCTCACCCCAGCAACTTCCTTCTCTAGAACAATTCTCCAGCCTTTTGGATGTTCCTCCTACATCTTGTTGATTTGTGTAAGGGCAGCATTTTAATAATGGTTGATAACGAAATTCATTGCTAACTACTAAATGAGGCAACAGAAATATGTGGGCCAGGCATCTGACCTCCAGAGCACTTGCCATGTGAAGGGGCTTGGGTTTTATTTCTTTGTTTTGCTGCATTAGAAAGGTTTTCATTTGTGAGGAAAGTGCTGAAGAAATGGGAAAATTTAATCTTATCTTCTCCAGTGGTATTCCTGGCAAATATGAATGCAAGCAGGGCCCTCTGATAACAAGGAAATTACCACTTCCGTCACTTCGTCCACATGCGAGCATAAAATAAGCAATGGAGCAGAGCAGCAAGACCACAGCGGTTCAGGCACAGCCCTGGAAGGCTGGTGTAGCACAGGAAGACAAAGTGTGGGCTGTTCGTTTTGGCACAGGCCGAAGTGAGCACAGCAGCAACCCCCAAGCCAAATGTACGAGTACAAAGCAAGAAGCACATTTAGGTGGAGACTGGGTTGAGTTGCAAGAGGGGTGAGCTCCCTTCCCATGCACTTGGTCTTACCTGCAAGGCACGTCACTTCTTTGCCCTTGCCTTTCTATTGATTGCATGTGATAAGTTTATTTTTAATTTTATTTAGAAATATCTGCAGAATTATGTGATTTTCAATTATCAAAAGCTGCATATGTGTTATCATTTATGAAATTACGTGGAAATAACTGTTCATTTCTCCACAATTTTTTCCTAAGTGTTTATGAAATATAGATAGATTAAATACACCTGTGAGCTAACGAAAGAGGGGAAAAAATGCAAAACTGAAACTTTAGACATTAGGGAATACAGTTTGTTGGGAAATTTTGGAATAGTTTGGTTTCTGTGCCAACCTGTGCTTTTTTCCTGCTTTTATAGATTAGAATTTTATCTAAGAACAGCTGACTGGGGACTGGATATTTATTTTTTTAGTTGTAGACACCTACTGCCTTGAAAATAGAACTGCTCATTAAAGAGCTTACACTTGCCTTTTCTCCTTTCTACCTGCAAGCTATTCAGAAAAGCATTTAACACAGTCATATTTCTTCCAAATCTGCAGCACTTTGCAGAAGCCTGGCTTCACCATCAGTAATTTCAGATGAATTCACAATTCACCTGTGTAGCATCTGAGTTCCTTTCCGTGGCAGGGGAGAGGTGAAGAGAGCAGCCAGGAGCCAAGAATTTATGCAGCAAGTGAGAATTATTTTATTATTTCCAGCTCTTTTAAAGATTTCTTACTTCATAGTCTAATTGATTAAAAATGCTTAGCTACCCCCTAGAAGGGATGGCTGAACCAGTTCTCAAAATATTTTTCTACTTGTACCAAAACCAAGAATAATCAAGGTTGCAGGTGTACATTCTTACTGATACCTTTTTGTGAGAAAGAAAAATCTCTCACGATACAGAAAATAGCAAGAAAAGATTTAAGCAAACAGCACTTTTGTATCCACACACATCCCTGAACTGGAACGTCAGAATTTCTAAACTAGGATTTGCTCTTTAGATTGATGATTACATGAGGCAGGAGGAAGCTGGGGAAATACGACCAGTCATTGTCTGAATTCAATTACTTCCATGTGGACTGAACTGTCAGTTAAGAGATGTTTTATATTGCAGATTTTTTTTATATTGACATTATGACCCATGGTAATAAAGATACTGATAACAGATAGAAAAAGATGTCAGAACAAAAGCCAAAAAAAAATTAAAGAAATAATATCAAGTTAAGAAGACCTCTGATTTAAATGTGTTGCACAGGTCCGACTTTCAGAAAAATGAGGGAGCATTGGTTGTTTTCCACAGTGCACAGCTGCAACGGTGATGTGAAATTAGACAACAGTCAGCCTCTTGAATTTTTACTCATGTTGGTGACTTCTTATTTGTATGAGAGTTCCCATCCAGATGAACAGAACACATCTGAAGTTACCTATTATCAGTATTTAATAATAGTACTTGAGATTAGACCTGAGCTTTGGTTTTCCCTCTTTCTACAAGCATTCAGCTCTCATCCAGATTTCATTCAGAGCATGATCCTTTGAAAGCAGTGATGCCAAATGCCTTCTCCTGTTCCCCTTTTAAACCATGGCTACTGAGTACGTGAGCATTTGTATAAGCTATTACACAAATACAACTAGGACATTTTCAATTTAAGTGTACCTAATACATTTGGCTTATATGAGCCATTTCAATAAACCAGAAGAATTAATGGAGTTGCAGCTGTCAATACAGCCATTAGCTTCAGGGGAATTACTCACTGAAGCAGGATGTGTTTTGGATTCCAGAGGAAGGGAAGATATGAGCAGCTTGTTTTTCACTGAAACAGCCCTCCTGATAATCACCACCCCCTGAGCTGCTCATATTAAACTTGTGTTTTGAAGCACTTCAAAGCACATGCTGGGGATCAATAAGTTATACTACAGTTAGTAATGTGGTTTAAGTTTTGAAATATAAACCAGAGATATGAAATTGTACAAAGTCTTTTATTTTTCTAACGACAGACTGTGCTTCCACAACTATGCAGTGACATTCTTGCCTTTAGTCCAAAAATTGTTTTTTTCCTTAATTTCTTTAACATAATTAGGTGCTAGTCATTATAAGAAAAATTCATAGATTTGAGTCTGCTGGTTTTGGAGAGGAGCACAAAATCGCTTACTTTACTTGAAAATGAAAGAATATTTATATCCAGAGGCCCATCCTATTCCCTTCTCAGCTTTGATTAATTTATTTACATATTAACTTACAGGTTATCCCTGAGTGGGTCTCTAATGTCAGTAGCTGTTGCCAATCCTAATCCTCTATTGCACTCTACCCTGTGCAGATGGATCTGACTGTCATACACGACACTGTGACCCAAATTCTTTTCCATAAAAGTCTTGGCGTAGGATGTGGCTCACCTCAGACCCTCATGTGGAACAGGACTGATGCTGAGCATCCCTAGCCATGCTCTGCAGAAGCCAGACTGCGGGCATTGCTGTCACATTTTGAGTGTTATCAGATAGCATTTTGGAGATAGCTGTAAAGCTGCACGGTCTCATTAAACTTCTTCCTCTGATACAACATGGGACAACAATGCTCCTTCCTTACCAGAGGGGGAAAAGGAAACTGGAACATTAATTAATGCCTGGGAGTACGTTTGCACCGTGGCAGATTCATAAGCAGCAAACTTTATCATGTCACTACATAAGATCATTACAATACAGTGACAAATTCTCTATATCTATAAATACTAAAACAATATTTTTTGTAATACAGCTCCGCCTAGGCAGAAGCAGAGCAATTTTATGTTTGGGGATAGATACCTTATGATTTCCAGAAACTTCTAGTATTGTGAAGGGAATAAGGAGTTTTGTAAAGATGAAATAAAAAATTAATAAAACCACCCCAACTTATTACTGTTGCTGCTATGGAAACTGAACAAAGAACAATAACTACTTGCCAATTTCTTCTGGCTCCTACAGTGAATAAGCCTAAAATACTGAGATTTCAAGGACAAGAATTGCTGTCAATAACTAAATATCTTGCTATTCTGGGATTTACCAGCACATTACCTTGGACCTTCTTTGGTTTCTAAACCTTTGTGAAATTCTTTTTTTTTTCTGAAGTACAAGATATTATAAATACACGAAGCATGTTGTTATGGAACACCAAATAATTTTTACATGGAGATATCAATTAAAGAGTCAATCTGGTCCTGAAATTAGGAATGTATTCACTGCATTTTATTTTTATTTATAAAGGAAAATGCTTTTATAAAAAGAAGAAACACATTAAATTTACAGGTGTGCCTAGCCCTGCACAGCATCTGGGAGCTTACGGAATGAAACATCCTTGTTTAGATGTTTATTGCCACTCAGTTATAATATGCTTAGTGCAGCTGTATCTGTATAAGAGGCTACTACTGAGACTCCGTTCTTCTGACTCACAGGTGATTTTACTCTGTGTGGGAGAAGCAGCCAAAGCATTTCTGCCCAATAATAACTTAAGGTTTACAATGTATTTTTAAAAGCCTGGACTTTGGACTTCATCTGGAAATGAAGGTGTAATTATTTTAGGGCACAGAATAAGACTTCCAATATGCTTTCATTATGTTTTCCCACTTTCAGAATAATAACTGAATCCTAAACTTACAGGAATGAAATGGCAGCATTCATCACTTTGCTTGGCGAAAATTTTTACTTATTAAAATTTAGAATAGCATAGGCAAAATTAAACACAGGAAAGTTTGTATCTGTGGGGGGAAAGGTATCTAGCTTCTTCTGGCAAGCAAAAGGTGAGAGAATTCACTTCTGTTCTCCTTTGCCTAGATTTACATTGGGTGTTCTTGTTGAAAAATGTCTCTTCAGTAAGAGATGGACATTCTCTCATTTAAGTTCCTCAAAATATTCTCCATCTTCATCTTTCTCAGCCTATGTTTAAGGCATATGGTATTCTTCCAAGTAATTCTCTCTGCCAGATGTTAATTTGAGTATCCTCCTATGTGCAACAAAAATAGATATAAGTGAAATATCTCTCAACTATAATTTATGCTACAACATCTCAGTGACATGAATGTTCTTGATGTGGGTTGGAGATGAAAAGTGATGGGACAGAATGGGTGCTGAAGGTCTTTCAAACCTGAAGCACCCCTAATTATGAACTCTAAGAAATATTACACAATTGTCCAATAACATTTTTTAAGGATCTTTACAAGCAGAATAGATTAAAAAAAAGAAAGTCTGAATTCTGGACAAATTAAATTAAAAGTAATCATGGAAATCACAGTTGATAGAGAAGACCACTTACCATCAGCAACATTCTCTAGAAAGAGTCAGTGATTTTCCTTTAGTATCATTTCTAAATGGTTTTGCAAGTGCACTTCAGTCATGGTGGGTGTGATAATCTGGAGGAGGAGATGCTATCTTTCAGAATACTAGCAGCTATAAATACCAAAACCCTCAAAGTTAACACCTAAATTCCCAAGCATTTCCAATTCAGTTAGGCTCTTTCTTACAGAAGAGTTTCATAAATTCTTTTCAGCCATTTACAGGAGCCTGTGGAATTTCTAGGATGTCCTTCAATGCAAAGATTTCCCGAATATAATGTAAGCACAATACAGCATTGCCAGTTCTTACTCTGTGCTTTTATTGCATACTTCTTTCTGAGATAGACAACTTTAAAGTATTTTCCTGTCAGGAGTGTGTAATTCTGGAAATCCCTTGCTGTTACAGCATACAGCATCAGAAGCTTCTGCCTTGAATTAGAAGGAGTTTCCAGCTGTATTTTTCTTCATCATTTTCCCAGGATAGCAGTGAATGCAAATGACATTTCTGCCTGGGGCTTTTCAGCGTGCAATCCACTTATGACACAAACCTGCCTCTCGTTTGTCACTCTATGTCCATAGACAGTAGTCAGCTCACCAAATGTGGAAATTTAAGCTATCTATAAAATCTTACAATTTTAGCATTGCAGAACCACTACAGTAAGGGGGAAAACAATGAATTTAAAATTAAACTACAGAATAATTATCTTCCTGTTTTAATGTAACTGCAAAGTATCTGTCTATCATACATAAAGTTATATTTTAAACAAATTTGCTTGTATAGCTTGTCTTTGTCTTGTATTTCTTACTAAATTTAATTCAATCATTTTGACAGGATGCAAATAAGAGTGGATTTAGTACACTAAATAAAGATTCTTTCTTGGCTCAGCTCCTATAAATAAGGTTCCTTTTAAAATTCCTGATAATTTATTTACAAGTGAAATAGAGAGAGAGTTAAGAAGAGATTTTTGCAACTCAGATCACCTGAGTTTTGCCATACAATGACTGGAGGGGAACAGACAAACTCTGCAATTCTAAATACAGGTCCATTAAATTTGTCTACAATTATATCAAGACTAATCAGAATTTTGTCTACTACAAAACTTGTTCATCGCAAGGTAGCAGCTCACTCTAACACTCACAAAATGACAGGTGGATTTTTGGCTGTATGAAGCTGAAGGGTAAAATGTTTGTTATTTATAGAGAAGCCAAGATTACACACTGCATTTTTAGATGTTGGCAGAATAAAGACATCAGGAATGTTCATCCACAGGAAGTGATTTCCTTTAGACCAGATTTCCTTTAAAAACAGCTTGAAGTGAAGTCACAGCTTATACTGGGAAAGTCATGGTTTTAAAGGAATCATTAGTACCAGACTTCCTGGTCTGTAAAATGGGTTCAAGACTATATCAATATATTGCACAGGTTGGTGTCAGCAATTTTGAATGCATTTGAAATTTGATGCATATCCTACATACACATACACAAAAAAAGTATTCCTACTCTATAATATCCTCGAATGGTCATTCCTCGCCCCAAACAAGGAGTAATATGAAATGAAGCAGTAATGACATTTTCAGTCAGAAGTGTTCAATAGTTTAAATGTCACTCCCATTTGCTGGATGACCCCTCCTTCCCTCTGGAGCAGATATAGTGGAACCATGGAAGAAACACTGCAATAGAGGTCTTAAAAGGGTTAATAAAAACTTACCAAATACTTTTCCTGTTAAAAACTGGGATCTTTCGCATTAATGTTTCTATTTATTCATACCGAGAATGGGCAATAGAGACAAATCTAGGATTTTTTCTGACAAAAAACATAGTTGACCTCGTTGCTTCTGCACTCGTAAACTGAGCAGGGAATGGACCTGAGCTCTGTGACTCTGTCATGTGATCATTCCAGCTCTTAAGCCAGAAGGATCCATGCCAGATGTCTGGCTCCAGCTCACTGATGCTCCCTCCAACAATGTCTGGATGTGCTGCAAGGTCATCACCTGCCAGGACCATGAGCAACAGAAAGTTTGGGTTTGAATCCTCTGTTTTGTGGGAATAAGGAAGACCAGCTGTAAGGACACAGACTGCATCATGATCACGAACGTGCCTAATCTATTTCATTTGCACAGTATAGCAAATGAGAAGAGACTGAAAATCTACTCCTGGAAATGTTTTTGTAAAAGAATAATATTCACTAGGTAAGAATTATACTTCTGTGAGAAGACTTGCAAATATTTCATTAACAGCAATCAGGATTTGTACAAGATTAAACTGAAAAGCACTAGAGCAGCTTCTGTTTTCATGCCACATTCCCTTACTGGGGCCTGAGAGAAATGAGGAATATTTGAACTACTTGCTAGTGGGATCAGAAAAAGGCACTTGGTCTTCTGTTTGTATGTGAAGCCAAAAAAGCAGAATGGCAGTATGGGTATGTATGCTGCAAGAGGATTGATTTGTCACATCAAATAGGTAAGAAAAAAGGGGACTCAAGAACAAAACAACATTGTGTTTTAAATAATTATCTATTTATCTCTTGTGTTTTGTTTCGCTTGGTTGGTTTGGTTTTCTTAGTTCTTCCTAGGTACTAATCTTTCAGCTCTATTTCTTTTTTTCTTTTCTTTTTTTCCTTTTTCCAACCTGTTGATTTTGCCTTTATCTTTTGGAGGGAAGTTATGAAATTGTTGGTTTCTTAGTGGCAAGCATGAAAGCTTGGTATTTTATCATCAGTATACACTACACCATTCAGATAAGAATTCACTCTGAATATAACCCTGTGTGAGGAGATTTACTGCAACTTACTGCTCTCTATGCTAGGTTACAAATGCCAGTAAGATACTGGGGGCTCAGAGATAATGCTCAGCCAACATGTAAGGGTCAGCTAGATAAGTGAAAGGCAGATTGCTTTCCATCAGACTGATAATTTCTATTTCATTTGGCTTTTTGCCCCTGCTTAAATACATACTTTATCTAAATCAAGTAGAATCCAAGAAACTTTTTCATTACGATTTTTACATCTAAATAAACATAATTAAAATCATTTCTATGCAAAAGAGTGGAAAATTTTGAGTTTGTATTGAACAGATCATGCTAATGCAAGCAGCCGCATGAAAAGATCTCTCTAAATTGTCTTTTCTTTCTCTCAAAGTGCAAACAGTCACAGTGTCAGCACATTTCACTTGCAGATTCCTTACTCAGATCTTAGTGGTTTTCGATAGTATTCTCTGAAAAGGATCAAAGTGGTGCACAACCATCCATTTCCTTTCTGTAAGCTCCTAAATGTTGCTGCTGTGTTAGATCTGCTTCCACTGACGCCCCTTTTCCCAAGTACATCAGACCCTGCATGTGTCAAAGATCAACACAAATAACAGCATGGAGAGTAAATATATTTGGATACTATAGCACTTAAATCACAGATATTTGCAGTTTTGTTAATGACATGCCTTGCCTGGGCTGTGGTGGAAAGAAGCCAGTTGGGTTAACATAGGAACACAACCCCTTTGTTCCATGCGAGAGATGGTGTGGTCCTGCTGGGAGTCTCAGTGGTGAGAACAGGCTCCTGCTGGGAGGCTTTCATGGGCTCTTCCCTGCTCCATGAGCCCCCTAGATGGAGAGATGATCCCCAGTCCTGGAGCATATTTGGGGGACTTTCCTCCCTGGAGCTCTTTTTCAGCCACTTTTGGTTATCCCAATACTCCAACACACTTGCGTGTCCTTATCTTTAGTATTGGCTAAAGAACACCTTGCTGATGATAAGATCAGTTTTGATTTGCTGTTGGTTTCTGATTTGCTTCACTATTGCTGGCACTCATGATCTGCTTGTTCTGGACACTATGAGAAGGACTTCTTGAAGATCTATGAGTTGTTTTGCCGATTTGGCTATTTCCTTGGTCACAGCAAAACTATCCCGCTGTCTCAGATGGCAGGATGATCATGTTTTCATCAGGGAGTTGATCACAGAATCGTAGAATGCTTTGTGTTGGAAGGGACATTAAAGACCATCTAGTTCCAGCCCCCCTGACATGTAAAGGGACATCTTCCACTAAATCATGTTGCTTGGAGCCCCATCCAACCCGGCCTTGAACACTTCCAGAGATGGGGCATCCACAACTCCTCTGGTCAACCTCACTGTAAAGAATTTCTCCCTAAAAGCTAATTAAATCTACCCTCCATATCAAATCTAAATCTACCCTCCTTATGCTTAAAGCCATTATGTTTTCAGCTACTTCTGCTACAACAAAAAGTTGATTAAAGTGTACATTGGAACAACTGTATTACAAGTGGGACCCACTGGGAACAGTGGTGAATCCTGGAGCTCAAGGAGAAGACATCTGAGAAACAGACAAATAATCCAACAAGGCAGAAAGCCTTGGCAGCTTCATTTCTATATTCTTGACCCTAATCTCAAATATTAGACCCCTGATTTGTGAGGAATCTGACTGGGATTCAGCACATAAATATATTTTATCCTGTTCTAGAAGGAGATCCGGAAATTCTGTCTGGACTATATTAACCTGTATTCTTTTACTCTGCACTTAACCTTCAAATTCTAATGCCTTAAGCAGAGAAATTTGTAACCAAGGAAACATGAGTTATTTCCCTTATTATTCAGTAAATTTGTCACAAACTACAGAAAGCATCCATCCATTAGCAATCTAAAGCTAGAATGTTGTCCTACTTCCTTTCCTATAATTTCTTTCTGTCTTTGATAAATGACTTATAGCTTCAATGTCAGATATCATGGATATACAGACCATGGTAGAAGAAATAAAAAGAAAAAAAGCAATTATGCTTCTTGACATATATGAAGAAAGATTTATGCTTTCTCTTTCCTCTGTAGATGAAATGTTTATCGTAGAACTATAGTATATTACCCAGCAGTTCCCTCTGAAAAGGGTTGTAATGGGAGGGGAGGCAGTTGAGTCAAAGATTCCAGATTGTTATGATTATCTCTGGTTTTAATTAACAGTTTTGACACCTTTCAGACAGAGTTAATTCTGAGAAAGTGCTGATAAGAATAATGATAATGTTATGATTAATGCACATAATCAGGACTAAAAAGACCAAAGTTAATCCTGTAGGTTTGCTACAGAATTCTCTGCTCTGTTTAAAACAATGTTCAAGATTTCCTAAGCTTAGTTAGACCTCAGCCAGGCTGAGTATTGGAGAAAATACGAATATAGCTTTTTAGTGAAAGAGAGAAGGTGATTAGAAATAATCAGTTAATGCCAAATGAACTCTTTGGCTTGCACTGCAGAAGTAAAAATAACACCTTGCATGACTTTTAAAGATAATACTGAATTTTCCATTCTTTGGGATTATATTTTCTGGGTTTTTTCTTTCTCTGTCTTCAGCCACCTGAAGTGTACCAAATAAACAAATATGTGCACAAGCCAGAAGAGTTTCCCATGTTGCTGTGTATGAAGATCTGTTGCAGGCAGTAGTCATTCAACTGAAAACTTTCAAAGGAAGTCTTTCTGTGAATTTTCTTACCAGTTTGAGTTGAAAATCAAAGTGTCAAATTGTGAAGGTGCAGACAGCAATCAAATTGTTCAGAGCCTTTTACTGTAAGTACGCTATTTATTATTACCTGTCATAGTACCAAAACAATTGGTGATTGGGGAAAGAGAAAGAAACTTGACTTGGTGTGCATAGAAATTGAGATTAGTTCAAAGCCTTCCAGTGTAACTATATCAGATTGTCAAAATGATATGATTTATGGACTGTTAATTAAATCTCACTTCTCTGTGTCATTATAAACATCTTTATCCAGACAACCAAGCCATAACTTATCTGATAACTATACATGGCATACTGATGAAAAACTAGATTCAAACAACTCAAAATTTGGCAAATATGACAATAAAAGAGAACCACAAGCAGAATGCTTGCCAGCTATCCACAAATAAAATTGAACGTACAATCAATAAAGAGTCCTTGCATTTTCTGTAATCATGTAATGAAAATACTTGTATAAATGTATTGAGGGCAAGTTTGCTGAGGGCACCAGGCTGTGTGGTGTGATCAACACACTGGAGGGAAGGGATGCCATCCAGAGGGGCCCCAGCAGGTTTGAGAACTGGGCCTGTGCAAATGTCATGAAGTTGAATCAAAAAGGCCAAGTGCAAGGTCCTGCACCTGGTTTGGGGCAATTCCAAGCACAAGTATAGCCTGGGTAGAGAATGGATTGAAAGCAGCCCTGGGGGAAAGGACTCCGGAGTGTTTGTGGATGAAAACCTGGACATGTGCAGTTGCATCCTAGAAAGCCAACTATTTCCTGGGCTGTCTCAAAAGATTATATGGTTCAGATTAGACAATGGGGAAAAAAAGTCACTATGAGAGGGATTAGACACTGGAATAAATTGCCCAGGGAGATGGTGGAGTCACCATCTCTGGAAGTGTTCGAGAGGTGTCTGGATGTGACATTTGGGGATATGGTTTAGGGGTGATTATGATGGTTCTGGGCTGACAGTGGGACTGGATTACCTTGAATGTCTCTTCCAGCCTCGATGAGTCTGTCATGAGCAGTGTGACCAATGGGTCAAGGCTCTCATGAGACCTCACCTGGATATTGGATCCTGTTCTGGAGTCCTCAGTGTAGCAAGGACATGGATCTGTTGGAGGAAGTCCAGAGGATGTCGCAAACATGCTCAGAAGGCTGGAGCACATCTCCTATGAAGACAGGCTGAGAGAGTTGGGCTTTTTCAGACCGGAGAAGAGAAGGCTTCTGGAAGACCTTTTGGTGCCTTTCAGTACCTAAAGGGGTACTGAAGAGCTGGAGAAGGACTTGTTAAAAGGACATGTAGTGATAGGATAATGGGGAATGGCTTCAAACTGAAAGAGGGCAGGTTTACATCAGATATAAGTAAGAAATTCGTCATTGTGGGGTTGATCAGACACTGGAACTTATTGCCCAAAGAAGTTGTGAATTCCCCAGTGTGAATTCCCCAGTCCCTGGCAGTGTTCAAGGCCAGCTTTGATGGGGCTTTGAGCAACCTGGTCTGGTGAAAGGTGTCCTTGCCTATGGCAGGGGATGGAATTAGATGTTCTTTACTGTCCCTTTCAAGCAAATCTGTTTACCGTTTTATGATTCTACATTCAAAGTACTTTATTAAGGTAGAACCACCTATGGTAGTTGTTATAATAATATTAATTCCTTGAGTCTATCTGGCTGATAAAGTTACCAAAGGTAGGGGTTTTAATTTGAGAATAACTTTAAAACTAAAAAATAGCTAATTATTGTTTCTATATTATGATTTATCTAATGACAATTATATGGGAATTAGCTTTGCCCAGCAAATAAAAGCTATATCTGTGGCATTCAATTCTATATATTATAATGTAAGCAATCTCTTTCATAAAATTAGTTGTGCAAGGATGCATTTCTCATCACTTGATCCATAAAATAAAAATACTTTCATTAAATAACTTTGAACTCTAGCAGCACAAGATAAAAATCCAGTACTCTTACAACAAAGTGGGGGTTTTTTCTATCTAGTCTTATCATCTGGTCCACAACTTTAGTATACATAACATTATTGGACTCATTACAAGAAGCACTAAAATGGAGCAGTACAACATTTTAACAGTTAACACACAGAAGAATATTATAAAAAGTTAGATTTTTGTGCCTCTTTAAATGTTCACTAAATCTTGATTTTCTTATTTGTTTGAATAATTAAATTTTAATTGTTAGGAGAGTTCAGACTTTTTTGCTGTAGTATTCTGTATTTGCATGGCACCTCTCCTCTAAAAGGGTGACTACATGTGACAGGTAAGTATTGTTTATATTTCTGTCTTTCCTTTACACTTCAGCCACACCATCTTGGCCTCTATTTCTTGTTGTCTATTATGTTACACCCTATTCAGCATCATGGGAGGCCTAATGCTGATGGCATTGCAATTGTACTATTTATCAGAGAATAATAGTGAAATGGGAAAGGATAATCACTAAATGTCAGAAAAGGGGGCAGGTGAAAGCATTCTATAGTTCTGATAATACTGAAATTACATTTCTGTGAAAAAATGACAACTCAAATTATTATTCTTCACTATATTTGCTGGTTGCAGTGCTATCACCATTTCTTTTGTCAGGAAAGACAAGTAATCACCTTAAAGTAATCAGATAATTAATTCTGGAAGAATTATATGGGACAGAAGGGAGAGTTTTTGCCGGTGGTGTGGTGATGTATTTTTCTTTGAATGGTTTGTTCTGTTTCCCCCTTCCGAAATGTATGGTGTATTCCTAGGCTGTAACCCTGCCTTTGATCTGTGAGCTTTTCATTGGTTCAAGCCTTGGGCCCGCAGGCCCTTCGAAAGTGTGATAAGGGAATGCTCAGAGGACGAGGCCCTCTTTCCGCTGGGATCTTTCCCCTTCTCCCTTCCCCTTCCCTCTCCCCTCTCCCTTCCCCCTTCCCCCTTCCCCCTGCCTTGCCAGCGCTGGACCAAAATGACTGACTTCACCATCAAGGAGATACTGTGTTTCTCTTACGGCTTGTTGCTGCCTGCAAATGTAGCCCAGAGACTCTGTGGAAGCCCAGGGAATGTTGCCCCAGGACTCCTGCCTTCGCTAGCTGGCAGAGAGCTAGGTGGGGGTCACAGCAACACTGTGGTACGAAACTTTTATCACATCTGCACAACACTGCCATCCATCACACCATTTTCACTTGATTCTGTGTACGTTTAACTGGATTTATTTTTCCTGACTTGTATCTCTTGCTGTGGTGGTTTGGATGCCCACCAAAGCCACTCCGTCACTGCCCTCCTCAGCTGGGCAGGTGAGAGAAAAGATAACAAAAGGCTCATAGTTGAGGTAAGGGCAGGGAGACATCACTCCCCGGGGACTGTCATGGGCAAAACATACTCAGATTGGGGAAATTAGTTTAACTTATTAACAATCAGAAGCAGAGCAGGATAATAAGATGTATAACAAATCTTAGAAATATCTTCCCCTTACCCCTCCCTCCTTCCCTGGCTTAGCTTTATTCACAATTCTTTACCTCCTCCTCTCCCAATGGCTCAGGGAAATGTGCAATGGGGGTTATGGTAAGTTCATCACATGTTGTTTCTCCTGTTGCTTCCTCCTCAGGGAGAAGAGTCCTTCCTCTGCTCCAGCATGGGGTCCCTCCCACAGGAGGCAGTCTTCCAAGAACTTCTCCAACATGAATCCTTCCCATGGGCTGCAGTTCCTCATGAGTGGGTCCCTAGAGTGGGTCCCTCCCTCAGGATGCAGTCCTTCAGAAACAGCCTACTCCAGTGCGGGTCCCCCACGGGGTCACAAGTGCTGCCAGCAAACCTGCTCCAGTGGGGGCTCTTTTCTCCACAGGGCTACAGGTTCTTCCAGGAGCCTGCTCCAGCAGGGGCTTCCCACAGGGTCACAGCCACCTTCAGACATCCACCTGCTCTAAATGGGTGTCCACCATGGGCTGCAGGTGGATCTCTGCTCCCCCGTGGACCTCCCTGGGCTGCAGGGGCACAGCTGCCTCACCAAGGGCTGCACCCAGGGCTGCAGGGGAATCTCTGCCTGGAGGACCTCCTGCCCCTCCTACACTGACCTTGGGATCTGCAGGGCTGTTGCTCTCACATGTTCTCACCCCACTCTTCTCTGTCCACAATTACTTCTGCCCAATAACTTTATTTTTCCTTCTTAAATATATTATCACAGAGCTGTTACCACCACTGCTGATTGGCTTGGCCTTGGCCGGCAGTGGGTCCATCTTGGAGCCAGCTGACCTTGGCTCTGTTGGATGTGAGGAAGCTCCTGGCAACTTCTCAGAAAAGCCCTCCCTATTGCACCCTCTGCTATGAGAACATTGCCACGCAAGTCCAAAACATTTGCTCTCTATCCAAAACAGAGAGACAACAACAGTTCAGTTGTCTGAACATGAGCATTCCTGTCTATTTGAGTTAGCCTAGAGATGCCTCCAGCTGCTGCTACAGAAGGGTGCAAGACTTGCCAAGACATGTGTTGCATTTTTCAGCCCCATGCAGGTGTTTGGACAGTGGGACATCCCAAATCACGTGTTTAGGGGTCTGAATTGAGACCACACATATGCACATTTTCAGAATGTAATTCATCCTCTTTATTTGAACCATGTAACTCACGAGGATGAAGTGCATTAAGAGGAGGTACCTACACTTTGTCTACATATAACAGAGAGAGTTCAGGGATTTCCTTTCGTTCTCTTCTGTGGCTATGCTTGCCACTAAATATGTGTTCATCATAACAGACAAAAATGGAAAAATTTCTTCAAATAGTAATATTTCATAATATCAACTTTAAAAATTGAACCCAAACCAGAAGCCCCACCATCACCCAGTCTCCCCAAAAGTGACAGTAGAGGTTAAGGTTATCCTCCCATTGTAAAATGTAATCTTCTATTAGGAAAAAGTCATTGGAGATAAATTAGGAACAATGACCTATGGGAAAGTCTTTAAAAAGAGGACTGGAATACTTTTTGTGTTGCTATTGCTATTCTCAGATATGTTAACACAGAAGATAATGAACTTTTGGGGAGGAAACCTCTACTGGATATTTTTGCAAATATGCTAATAAACTACACAAAATGGTATCTTCCATGAAAAACTGTAGCATTGAAGTCCCAGGAAATAAGTATTTTAAAAGTTAGAAATTTAAATATAGTTTAATTTCTTTCTCCAGTTTAGGACATTTTTTTAATTTGCAGTAATATCTTGGCCACTAGTATACAATATCCTTTTAATCTTTCCTGACTGATCTGTTCAGGTTTGTATAAATATATCTTAATAGTCTTTGGAGCATGGATTAGAAAGAAGGTGTTTGACTTCTCAGGGGCCTGTCCTAACCATCACCCTGCAGAGCTGGTCAGGTGCCCCATCACAAAATGTGGCTGCTTCCACAGAAGCTCCAGAGTCAGGCAAGGCTCTAGTACAGTAATTGAAGGTAAATCCTAGAATTATTCTTTTAGGTAGCATGAAAAGATGCAAAAGATTTCCAAAAATTCATCGTTATGCTGAATCCAAAGCAATTACTCAAATAGCTAATAATCCATTGCTTATTAGTACAACATGTTTTTTCAAGCATCTGGATGTGGTTGTTAAATCCCTAACAGCTGTTAGTGATTCCCTGCTGTATTCCTGTATTTTTATTATTGTAATCCATGTATCTCTTGAATATTAGAAGCATTTTAACACATAGAGTTACCAAGCAACTGCTCAAGACAGCTTTATTATACGCACATTTCTTGCATGCTTCATGAGGCTGCTCTGTGAACAGAATTATCAAAGCACAAGGACAGAAGACTAAGCTGGAGAAAGGGACCAGCTAAAGGAGACAGCAATTTTAGAGGACTAATTCTATGAAACTCACTCTAATAAACTTCAAAGACTCAAAGAGCATAGAGGCTCTTAACTTTCTGCAGCTTCAGGCTTCACACTCTGACATGGGAGGCTGGCTGCAAGCTTCTTGCCACAAACAGGATTTTAAGGACTTAAGTCTTTCTATCTTGGTCCTAGAATTATACTTGTGTAGAGCATATTCTCAAACATTCAACCTTAAGTTCAAACCTAATGACGCCACCATAAATGAGCAGCTTAATATGACAGTGTTTGTATGTAGCAGTCCTACAATGCAATGTCAGTATTCCTCATTTTATTTAGTCTAGTTTTTTTACCCTTTTTTTGCACCTCATCAGATTTTTAGGCCTTTTCTCCAATAACAAGAGAGCTCAGATCTTACGTCTTTTATGAAAGTCAGATATTTCCTGTAATCATATGATTTCACAAAGCCGCAGTGCTTGGAAGCAAGCAACTACATATTTATTTTATATATATTGGTCAGCATACTTTGATTATGGTTAGAGTCTAAGAAACTGTCATGCCATGGTGGTTTTAGAAAACTGTAATTTATATACACATTAATGCTTAAACTATAACAAATATACAGTTTAATTTGAGCTATGAGGAGAAGATGGTAATAATATTCCGTTCCGGAAGATGAAGTGTTTCTGAGAATGACAATACCAAACAGGACTAGAGAATAAAAGAAAATGAATATATGAGACGTAAAATAATGTTCATTGAAAGGATTTTGGGTTTAAGGCTAAGTACTTTATAAGAAAATATGATTTTTTTCAGTCTGAAAAATACAAACTATTTTTCTTTCCTTCTGTACTTCTAACCCCAAGTGTGCTATGGCATTGTAGAATGAATTTTCTGGGTTTTTTTTTCCTGGCAATAACACCCACAATAGGATCTGCAGGAGTTAGCACATCTCCTGCAGAGCTTGTATTCAGGAAAAATTAAGAAATCTTTCTAGATAGCAGCTGACATGGAATAGAGCTACTTGTCTTTTCCCCGTAACCTTGAGAAATCCAGCTTCCAGAAACACAGCTTAGTGCTATGCTAACAGGTCTGTTACTGACAGACAGTTGTCTTATGCTTTGCTGCTTGCCTTGGGAGGAAAATAAATGCATTTACTGGCGACTGTGCTTGGGCTTATATTGATAGTTCAAGCAGAACAAGCAGCAGTGTCTGACCTACAAGCTGGATAATTTCTGTATAAATGAGAGTTTTCATGTATAAATGCAATATGCTTTCACACAACTAATCAAATGGGATGAAAACATGCTGAAAAGCTGTAGCATTCATATATCCCATTAAAAGGATGCTCACCTTAAGGAAAGTGAAAAGCTCTACAGGATAACTTGAAAAAAAAGAGCTGTATGTTATTAGCAGGGCAAATGTGATAGTTTCCCCAATGTATATATTTCTGGGTCAAATTGATTTCAGATTACTTGGAATGTGAATTCACATCAAAAGCTGTGGCAATCCTTTCTTGAGCAAGTCTCATACAAGCACTGCCATAGTGGTTGCCATAAATTGCCATCAGGGAGAGGGAGCACGGAAGAAAGGATGAGATGACTTTCTGTCCCACACCTAAAACCATACTGGGAACCATAGCAACAGCTGGGCAGGAGACTACAGCGTGTTTCACGTGACATAAAGAACATGATAAATCAGATGGACTCACACCGGGAGCTTTTAATTTTTAAGTGGTTTATCACAACATACAAAGCCTAGTTTTATGTTCAAGGACACAAAGAAGATTTGCTTATGGTCCATTAGTAACTGGCCACACAATTTCAGACATTAACATCCTGCTTCTCTTCCCCCAAGCAGCTCCAAAGTTAAACGTGCAGTTGTGGGTCATAATACCTCTGTGGGTCATTAACCTCTCAAGCACTATCTGAAAGACTTACCTTTTTTAGTAAATAGGTCCACTGATTTTTGAAGATAGACTAGCAAAAGTCAGCTCTAGAATGGCACAAAGCATTACAATGGTCATGCTGTTGCAGGCATCTTCTCTGGAAATACTCACCAGCTTTTCCCCACTCACCTGAGGAACTATACAGGATAATAAAGACGATTTAAACTTCATTTCTTCAGGCTACTCCATTTTAGCTGTAGAAGAAACATGGCAGTGTAGATAGAGTATGCTTCTACTAAACTGCTTTTTTTTGTGTAATATCTGGAAAAAGAAACCAGCTTTGTGTTTCCTTTTGCATAATACATTAACACCCTGTCACCTATAAATATTCAGACTCAACCTCCTATCAGATTCAATTTGTATTTTTATTTAATATTTTCTTCCCCTCCTTTCAGCACACTCTTTGATACTCTTTGCCTTTTTACTGGCTTCTTGGGAGCTTGTCTGCACATGAAATTAATTTAGCAACTCCTTTTGAATATTCCTGTTTTGAAATCTAACTCACTTTTAGGTTGATTTAATTTCTGAAGCAATCTAAATAGGTGATAAAATACCATAATGAAGATTTCTAAATACATTGGTATTCAGGAAAAAATACTGCAGATTACAATCATTCTCTACCTTAATCCAAAATAACATTTTATTTCTGCCCTTAAAATAAAGGCTATTGCTACTAAGACTCTCCATAGTGAAGTGAGACTATGATTGATGTTGAAAATATAATTAAATGAATAATATAATTTAATTCAATATGTAATTGTAACATAGTTCTACCATAGCAATCTTTTTTAATTCTACTTTAACCATATTTGATATAGTTCCCAGAAGCTATGAATGATTCTGGGAATAGAAGACTTCTCATCTGATAGATTTTCTACTTTCTACATGAACATTGCAATACAGAAGTGTCCAAATATTTTCTACAGTGAATACTTTTAATTTGATTAATATGGTCCCTTTAAAGAATTTTGTTTCATATATTCATTGTACCTCTTATCATTTTGAGCCACTAACATGGGGGTCCCCACATCATTCCATTGACTATGGATGGAATCTGGAGGGTTTGAGTAAGGAAAATTGTCTCTCAATTTCTGACTTTTGTCATGCAGGCTGCCTCCTCTGGACACCTTCTCTGCTCTGGTGGATTGACGTCATTACTGGGATATTGAATCCACAACTGCCTCCTCTTCATTCTCATCCTCCTCTTCCTCCTCCTCCTCCATGTTATATGTCTGCACTGCAGAGCAAGACATGTCCCAGGAGGGATGCTCAGCACTGAGACCTGATTCCTACACTCAGGACTGTTCTTTTCCCTGCCTCTTTCTGGAAATCTACAACAGTATGTCTCCAAGACAAATCCTAGGGCAATCGTGGGGGGGCAGTTTACCTGCTTGGAGGCAATTTCATTAAATCTACCCATTTCCCAAATGCAAGCACCCCTATCTCTCACTCATGCTGGGGAGGGGCAGGCAGGTTGCACCATAACTGCAGAAAAACTATAAAAATGTTGTCTCTGGACCATAAGGTCATCAAATGTGGACACAGTGCTGTGCTGTGCTGTACAGTCACATACAGTCTGTCACAGAGGGAGCTAGATCAGGACTGTGGGGTGTTTTAAACAATGAGTTTAATTTACGCATTATTCTTACTCCATCATCGCCGCCACCCCCCCCCAAAATGAAGAAAACTTTTATTACTATCCACTTCTTCCAGTGAAATGTTTCTTAGAATTGGCCTTAAAGAGACAGAAAATCACCTCAGTGCAATTATAAATTGTTGATGCCAGTCCTGGAAATCTTAACATTTCTTTTTGTTTGAAAAGTACATATGTGTTTGTATACATATATTGCAACCGAAAAAAAGCTACTGCTTAGCAAATAAAAACATATTGTCAATGGAAAATTAGTCAAAATCCCAATTTTCTACAGGCTCTTACAATGGTGTATTTTTCTAGCAGCTTTTATATGTCACCAGTGCACTTGCTGAGAGTAGACAGATTTTGGGGGTTTAAACAGGCTAAATTACCTTATGACATTGTCTGATTGCTTTGGAACACAGCAATATGTCTACTGGGTCCAGTGCTTAGGTTCTAGGCACTAGCAACATTATTTAAAGCAAGGAGCTGTCATGAAGATTCTGCACTCACTCTCTGGCCCTGTACAATTCAAGACAAGGATACATCTGCTTCACGCTTCCAAAGATTTTAGCAAAAGAAATCAAATTTTTTATTCCACACTTTTTATTCTGCTTCTGCTATTTACATAGTTAGGATACAGACCAAAATAAAGATTTCTTGCCTATTAAATTTAGCGGGAGCTCAGATCTGAAGGGAGAGGGCTGTAGTTTTATTATCAGTAACTTTGGGCACCTGCCCCTGATCTTTCCCTGGGCCTGGGATTATAACAGTTATCTTCTGCATTGATGGAGGAGGAAATGAAAAAGAGGAACAAATGTCAACACAGTGATGTGTTTAAAAGGTCAAAATTAAACGTGAAGTTAGATCTGCCATGGGAAAGGACAGCAGTGCACTAAAAAGGGAATGACCATCCCTGAGGAAGTGTCCTGGCAGTTCTGCACCAGGGCAACAGCCAGGAGTTTTCACTGTGTTTGCCAGGAAGGGCACAGCTCCCGCCACAGTGGCATCAGGGACAGTGAAAAGCCAGTCTCTGTCCTCTGCATGGACTCCCCCACTCTGCCCAGCTGCCAGTGGCTCGGCACTGTCCCTTAGGCATGGACATGTCATAGGTCCAGCCTCCTGAAAATCTGCTAGGCAGTTGCCAAGCCGTTGTCAGATTCCACTGACAACAGACCTCAAGGCTCTTCTTTCCCGTAAGAAAACAAAACAAATATCTGATATATCCCTGGTTTTACTTAATAATATCTAATATGACTGGAAAAGTCATTTGTAAATATGGACAATATTTTACTTATTTTTAGTTTTTATTTTAATCAGTATCCCAAGTCATATCCCTAAGGATTTTTGTTAATATTGACTTTAAGCAATTAACAGATGTGATTCTTCTGCCAAATGTTAATTAAGGTAGTATAGTGAACAATCTGTACTAAGACTAGATCTCTAAATGATGTGCAGAAATTCTCCTTAAAAATCTGGTCCTTTTCCACAGCAATTAACAATCCTTTCCATTCATGTTATGATGAAGTCTATAGGAATTTATGGAGTCTTGAAGCAGTCTGGATCCCAGAGGATGCCATTAAGAAGCGTGCAGAAGATCTGTCAACAGCTAATCAATGCTCCCTCTCATCTATCCACCACCTAAACAATTGTCAATGACATGATAATATTTGCTTCAGGATGATAAATCACGAAAAAAAAAACCCAAAAACCAAAAAAAACCAAGAAAAGCCCCCAAACAAACAAATTTTTAAAAAACCAACCAAACAAAAACCCAACAATCACCAAAAAAAACCCCAGAAAACCCACCGAAGTAGGTGTTAGTCGCAGGGAAATATAAACAACAACAACCTTTCCCCACTTCTTCCTCTTCTTTTTTTCCTTAATAGATTTCATTTTGTTTGTTCTGAGCACCACCTGCTGGATGTTGCCAGCTTGCACGAATATCTATCCCTGGAGTGAGAACAGGTTATTTACGCACACAAGCTTGAGTGAGACAGATTCTGATCCCACGTACAAAGACAACATCTTTTATGTAAATATCCTCCCAATCCTCATAAAACATAGATAAGTGACATACGTTTTATCATTTATTTCTAAACACATGAGAAGCGCTGGGTAGGTCATGGATTGCCTCAGTGCTGGAAGTGCTGAAATAAATCCGTGGTCAGTGGTACAGCTGAGTGCTCCTGTATCAGGCACTAATCTGCTCTTACCTCCAGACAAGCACCGGCCAGAGTGTGCCTGGGGAAGGAAAAGCTCTAATCCTAATTATCAGACTCATGTTTACTTGGTGTTAGATGGTGTAAAAAGAGGGATTTAACCTTCCACATTTTTTTTAAGCTTACTATCCTGCCTTGTAATGTAGTGGCCATACTCTGACGTATTTGCTCCTTAGAAAATCCCAACTGAATTTCTCCAAAAGGTCTGGTTTCACTGACACTTTCATAGACTCACAAGCCTATTAGGCTTGTATGAGGAAAACACAATCTTATCTCATCTTGTGATCCCCAAGACACCTATTTTAGAAGCCTTTGAAACTATGCACATGTGAGCTGTGACATTAAAGTGTCCACACTGGTCTTTATTAGCTGCTGCTTAATTTTTTTTACATTAATTTTTCAAAAGTTAGGGGGTTCTGGCAGGTATTTCATGCAAATCTTGGGGAAAAAATAGCAATATTATAAATTGTTGTCTGCTGAATCACTAACATACCATTATTATCTGTGTGGAGCTGATACAGTTATGAAGAGAACCGTACCAAATGCTTTTGAGCAGAAAAGTATCCCTGACTGAGCTATACCTTGAAGAGGAAATGAGATAAAGAAGGAATGCTCTCTTCCAGAGTTGTCTTTCCTTTTTTGCCACAAACCCCTGACTTCTCCCTGAAAAACTGAGGCAAAATGGAGATGCTGCTAAGGGCAAAGGCAAAACTAACTAGTGCAGAGAGAAGGAGCAAAATAGAACACATCTAGAACCATATTTGAGAGGGATTCAATCCATGTGCCCCAAAATTTAAGCCATTTACTCCTTAAAGGACACATTTCAAACAGAAACCACTTCAGGACAATTTTCACATGTTATTTTTACTTGGTAGCACAGGATATATAGACAAAATTGAATATACAGTCCACAGTGTTTACAATAAATAAATTCTCTCTACTTTGGATTTTATTGTGAATATATGAAGAATATAGGAGTCTAGATAATAGTATGTGTCTGCAAAGGGTAGATCAAGAACCATCACTGTGAATGTTAAAACACTCTCATAATTTCCTTAGAGACTTTCTTTTCTGAAATTAAAAAAAATTATTAAAAAGTTGCTTTTTTTTCCTTCCTTAGTCCCAGTGTGATTGCTCTAGCATTCCAAAAGATAATATCCAGGGTTTATAAACAAAGAAATAAATTGCTGGGGGACAGGATAAAAACATGAGAAATCATACGCCATCATCAAAAGATGAAATCAGATGCCCTACTGTTAATAATTTACTCCAGATGGCACAGCACTATTGCCCCTATGATCCAATTGAAGTAGAAACAAAAATATTTAAGATTTATGGAAATATGGAAGTAGCTGATGTTCCCATTGCCTGAAAATATTCTTGCAATATCTGATAACATTAAAACACACTTACTGAGGTAAAATCAGAGAGTTGTATCATAATATAGATTGAAATGGATCTTTGGAAGTCATGTGTCCAACTCCCCACCCAAAGTAGAGTTGGTCGCAAAGTTGAATCCAACTTTGAAACCATAAAGTTTGTCAAGCTAAATTTTGTATCTAAGGATCAAGATTCCACAGCCTCTCTGGACAACCTATTCCAGTGATTTATCACCCTCATTGTACTAATTGGCTTTGTCTTACTTCTTAATTGGGATTTTAAATGTCTGCAGCTTGTGCCCATTTCCCCCAGCACTGGAGGCTGTGCACCTCTAAGGGGAATCTGGCTCCATCGTCGCTATAAACACTCCCTAAACAGTTGGAGAAAAAACTGTTTGTTTGCTCTTCTACGGGCTGCACAAATCCATCTCCCCACAATGTCTCCATGTCACATGTGCCAGTCCCCCAATCATGTTGATGCCCCTGTGCCATACTCAGCTCAACTAATCAGTGTCTTATTTGTACTGAGAAGCACAAAATTGGATCTAGTACTTTCAAGGCAGTCTTAGGACTGCTCCACTGAATAGACAGCAGCAATCACATCCCTCCTCCTGTACCTGTGGTCTTACTAGTACAGTTCTTGATGTTCTTAGGCTTCACTGCAGTACACACAAACCAGCTGCATACAAACCAAATACGGCTGGGTATTGTGTTGCTCTAATATAATTGTAATGTTGTTGTGCTGGACTGTAACTGAATTTCCAGACAAAACATGTCATTAACTGCAGTTGTTATTTAATTAATAAACATATAATGTAAGCCATGTTATCTGTTTTTAAGATAATATCATAACCAAGTTCTGTAAGCTGGAGAATCTCTCCTATGAGCTATACAACAAAATACTATATGGGAAGATGCAGCAAATGCAACTGCAGTAGAGGCACACACCACTTTGCACTGCTGCAGTCAGTTTTATCCAACACTAATGAAGCTTTGTAGAACTCCTACAGAGCAGATAATTATTACATTATGCAGAGGGGAGGAACTGAAGCATAAATAAGCAACTGAACTAATTTTGAAGTCCGCAGTTATGGCCTAAATGACCTCTTTCTGAGTGGGAGTTTTAGGAATGATTTAATTAGAGGAGAACTGGGTCAAGGCTAAATGCTTTTGAAAATATCAACCTACCTTTTCTAACTCAAGGTCAAGCAGAGAACAGAAATCAAAAGGCGGCTCCCCTCCTAATCCTTTAATTTATTTATGCATATCATACTCATAAACAGTGAATCAGATTCCTCCTTTCCAGGTTCTAACACTCTCATTAGGAGCAACACAGAGTAAAAAATGGGGAAAATCTGTTAGTTCTGCAGTTTTGGGGAATAAAAATAATCATCTGGATAGTGGATGGATGTAATAGTATATGGATTTTTTTTTAAACCATTTAGTAATTCAGATATTTAGTGATTATGTACAATACATTGGTATCCAGAAAACTTTTCACACATTGCAAATAAATGATAGCCCATGAACACCAAGTTAGCAGGGCAACCTGTCAAGTTACCTTCTTAAGAACATATTTTCATAGCATGAAAATATTTGCTTTGCTTACCTTCAAATCCTGAAATGTCTTTTAGAAGATGTAAGGACTTTTTATTTAACAGAATGAAAATTTTTTTTAAAAGTGAGATAAAAGATCAAAAGTGAGATAAAAGATCAAAAATGTTCCTGGGTGAACAGTGAGATTTTCTTTAATTGTTTTCTTGGAGAACATTTCAAGAATAATCTTAAAGACCTTAAAATCAGGGGTGCTTATTGTATGTACAAAAAAAAATCAACACTCTTGAAAATGTCAACTTTATAAAGTAATAGAACAGAAAAATCAAGAAATAGCCATACAAGTGATGAGTGCCACAAGATGGCACTGCTTCATGCCATCTACTCTGTGTCCTAAAACTACAAATAGGTTAACAGAGATGATAAAATAAAACCTGTAAAAGATACATGTATAGGTTTATATATATAAAATTAATAGTAATAAATTAACACAAAATATGAAATATTAGCTAAATAGCAGATTCCATAGAAATAGTGTAGAACTCATTCAGCAATGACATATTTGCCTCAATGTTTTCCAGAGGTAGAGAGGGCCTGGAAGTAAGGAACTCATCATTAAGATGGTCTAGTAGTAACGCTTTCATTGTAACACCTAAGGTTCAGGAAATATTTGTCCCCCACAGCATTCCTCAACCTTTTTCTTTTCTTTGAAAGATAAAATTCATCTACACTTCTTTCTATGGTCAGAAAAAGTATTTACCAGAAGAAAGGAGTTCTGTAGCATGGGCACTTACACATTTGTGCAGAATGTGCATATTAACATTATTAACAGGCCTAAGAAGAATTGTACCCAAGCTTCCCAGAACAGCAACATGATGCAGAGCTCCATGGTTTGATCCTGGAGAACAGGAATTTGTTTTAAGTTGGGAGAAAGGTGGATCAAAAGAACTTCTTGGGCACACCCAATACATTCAGTTTGGTATTGTTGGTTGAAACTTAAGACAGCTGATGCTTATTCAGACCTAAAAAGTTGTGTCTCTTCTATTAGCGGGTTGCTCCGTAAAGCTCAGGTAGCTTTATTCCCCACATTCCTGCATGAATGACAAGATCAATTTTACCTGGAAGGTCTTGCCTTACACCTTCTTTGCATTTCTCAGGGAACATTTTGTTCCCAAAGGCCTGTGGAAGAAGGCATTAATTCCCATTGACTTCACTGGGAAAAAGTATGCCATTAAATCTTTGCCTGGTTAGCAGTCTTAAGTTCTACATATAAGTCCTGCTGGGGAGCATGTCACACAATTAATGGACAGCCTGTCTGTATATCCGTCATTATGTCAATACAGGTGAGGGCAACTTTCTCTCTTGTGGGAAAATGTCAATTAACAATATTTTTCAGGTGTGTCAGAAAAACAGGCCTGGGACATTTGACTGAGTTTTGAGTTGCAACTCATCACAAGTAGATCTGTGTTTTCAAATAACGCCAAAGATAAAAGGAAAATCTCTGCTGAATTTAAAGGGATATCTGAAATTATTTCCTTTTTGGATTATTTAAATATTACCCTTTTTTCTACCTCTGTATTTGGAACATGCAAGAAAAGAAAGTATTTAGCTATGAAATGTGCATGTCTGTGTACAACAATATTACCTCAAGTAAGAAACAGCAAATTTGATAAGCATTGCTAGAAGCCTTTCTAAAAAGTATTAATTTGCAATTCTAAAACATTTTCCAATCCTTTCTTAATAGTAGAATCATTTAGGCTGGAAAAGACCTTAAGATCAAGTTCAACTATCAACCCAGCACTGCCAGGCCCAGCACTAAACCATGTCCCTAATGTCCCTAAGCACCACATCCACATGCCTGCAGGGATGGTGACTCACTTCTCCATCCCAGTGCTTGAAAACTCTTCTGGTGAACAGATTTTTCCTAATACCAAATCTAGACCTACCCTGGTGCAACCTGGGGCCATTTCCTGTCGTCCTGTTGCTTGTTACTTGGGAAAAGAGATTGACATCCACACCACCAATCACCATGGTGAAGTGCGTTGGAATAAGCTGTCTTGAAAAGCTATGACTTCATTGATCAAAGGTCCGTTCACCTCTACTATTGGAAAAAAAGATTTGCAGGCATTATTTTAGCAGCCTTCATGGAGAAGGAAAGCGGCAAACAAAAGGGGAGTAGGATGAGGGATTTGGGATATTTTAATGTATTCAAGAGAGGAAACAAATAATAACTGTGAATCCTAGCAAACGGTTTCTCAGCTCAGATCTTTATGTGTTTGCTG